>JAJPUD010000864.1:315092-341339 GCA_023553655.1 Myrmecobius fasciatus
TTTTTTTTTTTTTTTTTTTACATTTTACTTTTATCTTTGTGTACTTCCTGCCTACTATAATGCCTTCTGCACGGTACACAGTTTATGAATGCTTTTTGTTTGATTAATTAATTCATTCTGAAGAATGCAATGCCCAAGACATGAAGGGAGACACCATTTACATAGTCTTTGGGATCAGAAATAAAACTTGGCCAGTCATTAATAAATTGTTTGATCTCCTGCCTCAGATAGTTTCATAGCAATCTAGTCAGTTTCTCAGCCTCTATAACTAAAACAGAAAGTGGCTCAAAAACAAAAATATCTATTTCAGGATGAGCTAGCTCAGAAAGGGACTCCGGGGTCTTTCAGGGGAAAATTTTAGGGATAGCAGTCTTTTATCCATCTCAGTAAGTGAGATTTTAATGTTCTTTGCTATTCTTTTATGTAAAGCATGATTCCTGCTGATGGAAATCATTAATGGGATTTTAAAGGGCATATGATCTTATAATTATGGAAGAGGGGAAAACAGTGGGACTTATTATACTTCCAGATGCCTGTTGTCTTCAGTAATTAAATTGTAATGTTCAGTGTCTTAGATAATAGTCATTCCAACTCTTCCTGTGGAAAATTCTTTATTAGAAAAGGTTGTTAGAATATTAATAATGCTCAGGGATCACATAGTCTCCACCACAATGTCACTCTTTTGCCTCTCTGATAAGCCAAAGGGACCCTAAATTTTTCTTTTTTAAAATTTATTTATTTTATTGCATATTTCTTTATGAATCATGTTGGGAGAGAAAAAGAAGAACAAAAGGGAAAAAACAATGGGAGAGAAACAAAAACCAGAAAAAAAAAAAACAATAAGCATAGCATGTGTTGATTTACATTCACTCTCTATAATTCTTTTTCTGGATGGAGACGACATTTTCTGTCCAAAGTTCAAAGGTATTACTTTGGATCACTGAATCACCAAGAAGAACTAAGTCTTTCATAGTTGATCATCACACATTCTTGCTATTTTTGTGTATGATGTATTCCTGGTTCTGCTTATTTCATTCAGCATTAGTTCATGTGAATCTTTCCAGGTCTTTTTAAAATCAGCTTTTTCCGTTATATTTTATATAGTAATAATATCCCATTACCTTCAGATACCATAACTTATTTAGCCATTCCCCAAGTGATAGCTATCGACTCCTTTTCCAATTCTTTACCACAAAAAGAGCTGCTACAAACATTTTTGCACAGGTGGATTTTTTCCTCTTTTATGATTTCTTTGGGATATAGATCCAATATGGGCACTGCTGGGTCAAAGGGTATGCACAGTGTTACAGCCTTTGGGACATAGTTCCAAATTGCTTTCCAGAATGGTTGGATCATTTCAAATTCTACCAACAATGTATTAGTGTCCCAGTTTTCCTACATGCCCTCATTGTCTGTTCCTGTCTGAGAGGTGTGAGATGGTACCTCAGAGGTGTTTTAATGTGCATTTCTCTAATCAATGGTAATTTAGAGTATTTTTTCATATGACTATACATAGCTTTAAATTTGTCATCTGAAAATTTTTCATATCCTTTGACCATTTGTCAACTGGGGAATGATTTGTATTCTTATAAATTTGACAAAGTTCAATATATATTTTAGAAATGAGATCATTATCAGAAAAATGCAAACATTTTCCCCAGCTTTCTACTTCCCTTTTAATCTTATTTTTGTTTGTGCAAAACCTTTTTAATTTAATGTAACCAAAGTTATCAATTTTTCTTTTCATAATGGTCTCTTGTTCTTCTCTGGTTATAAATTCCTCTGTTCTCCAAAGATCTGATAGGTAAATTATCCCTTGCTCTCCTAATTTATTTGTAATATCATCCTTTATGCCCAAAGTATGTATCCATTTTGAGATGGTTTCTGACATTATTTTCCAATTTCCCCAACAATTTTTTGAAATATTTTTCATTCCAGATGCTGAAATTTGGGGGGTTATCAAATACTAGAGTACTATAGGCATTGATTATTATGTTATGTATATCTAACCTGTTTCACTGAACACCACTCTATTGCTTAGCCAGTACCAAATGATTTTGATGACTGATGATTTATTATTGTTTTAGGTCTGGTACTGCTTGGCCACCATTTTTTTGTCATTTTTGTCACTAATTTATTTTTTATTCTTAACCTTTTGTTTGTATAGATAAATTTTATTATTCTTTCTAGCTCTATAAAATATTTTTTGACAGTTTGATTAGTATGGCATTGAACAAGTAGACTAATTTAGGTAAAGTTGTCACTTTTATTAGCTTGGCCTATCCATGAGCAACTTTTATTTTTTTCCAATTGTTTAAATATGACTTTATTTGTGTGAAAAGTGTCCTATAATTGTGTTCATATAGTTCTAAAAGTTTGTCTTGTCAGGTAGACACCCATATATATATATATATATATATATATATATATATATATATATATATTTGTCTCCAATTATTTTAAATGAAATTTCTCTATATCTTGTTGCTGGACTTTGTCAGTAATATATAAATTTGCTGATGATTTCTGTGGCTTTATTTTTAATCCTGCAACTTTGTTAAAGCTGTTAATTGTGTTAAGTTGTTTTTGGATCACAATGAAATACTCATTGAAAAAACCCATCGATTACCTTCAGAAGGAAATCACCTAAAGGAACCCCAAGGGACAGTGTTTCAAAACTTCACTACTACAATCTCAAGGACAACATACTGCAAGCTGCCAAATGAAAACAATTCAAATATCAAGAAGCAACAGTCAGAATTACCCAGGATCTGACAGCTTTAACAATAAAGGATTAGAAGACCTGGAATAATATATATATATATATATATATATATATATATATATATAGAAGGCAAAGAATTTAGGGTTATGATCAAGAATTAACTACTCACCAAGACATACCATCATTTTTCAGGGGAGATGATGTATCTTCATTGAAGTAAGAGACTCTCAATCATTTCTATTGAAAAAAAAAACAGAACTAAACAGAAATTTTAATGTACAAACATGAACTCAAGAGAATCATAAAAAAGTACACAAGGGAAAATGTACATTATTTAAAGATTAAACTGTTTACATCCCTTAATGGAAAAATTACATCTGTAACTCTTGAGAACTGTATCTGTTACTGGAACAGACAGAGGGGAGCATCACATGGATGGAGGGTATGGGTGTGAGTGGATTCTGATGTGATCATATCAAAGAAAAAGACATTAAGGGGTGAAAAACCTCTGTATTGGAAGAAGAAAGGGCAGGTATAATGGGACAATGCATAAGGCCCAAAAGATGTATTACATTACAATCAAGAGAAAGAAGCAAAGGGGGTGAGCATTGTCTGAAGCTAAATCTCATCGATTTTGGCTTTAAGAGGGAATAACTTTATCATCCAGTTGGGTATAGAAATTCAGCTAACCCTATTAAGAAGTAGGAGCAGAAAGAGGAAAGAAAAGGGAGGGGCAGGATAGAAGGATGGGCAGAAATGCTAGAGAAAAATGTAAGAGAAAGGGGAGGGGTTATGGGAGATAAGGAGTGAGTGGGGTGGTTTAAAAAAAACTATTAAGGACAGGGTGGAAAGAGAGAATAAAAGTACATGCAGGGGTGAAAATAGGATGGAGGGAAATACAGAGCTGTTACTTATAATTGTGAATGTGAATAGAATGAACTCTCCCATAAAATGAAAGCAAAAGCAGTGGATTAATAAAGGGAATGCTACAATATTTTGTTTACAAGAAACACCTGTGATAAAGACACACATACAGAGTAAAGATAAAAGATTGAAACAAAATTTATTTTGCTTCAGTTGAAGTAAAAAAAAAAAAACAGGTAGCAATTCTGATTTCAGATAAAGCAAAAGTAAAAATACATCTAATTAAAAGTGATAAGGAAGGAAAATACATCTTGATAAAGAGTAGCATAAACAATGAAATATTATCTGAGGCAAAATTTCAACTCATGCTTCCTGATTCCAGATGCAGTGTTGAATCCACTGTATCACCTATCTGACCTTTAGAGATTAACTACTAAAGGGTGGATGGATTAGGAAAAAATGTAAAGGGAAAAGCACTTCTCTTCCTTCTCCTTTTTCTCCTTCTCTTCCTCCTCCTCCTCCTCCTCCTTTTCTTTCTTCTTTTTCTTCTTGCACATTGTACAGTGCTTGGATATATAGTAGTAGATGCTTAACAAATACTTATTGATTGATGTATTAATTGGAGTAGTTTGTGACATCAGTTTACTTAGGAATTAACCGCTCATTGGCCTTGTGATCCCAAAGTAGTTTACTGATACTAACCATCCTAAAATATTTGTAACTTTAGGTGCTTTTTTGACAAGATAATTCAAGAAATAGACTGCAGTTTGTGTAGATCTATATTAAGAAGAAAATTTGAATTCGAGTATATATCATGAAAACAAGAGGTTGCAGACTTCTACAACCTAATTCTCCCTTATGTCTCCAGTTTTATCACCCATTTATTTCACTGCATTGAGTCTCTGTTCCAGTAAGACTGGTTTCCTCTTCATTCCTCATTTTCCTCTTGCCTTCTTTTATATCTACTTTGGAAATAATTTGATGCATTACCTTTAGAATATTATTTCCTGTCATCCTGTTTTTTTTCTCTGTCTCTCTCTGTTTATCTGTCTTTGTCCATCTGTCCATGTGTCTATCTCTGGCTCTCTCTGTTTCTCTTTCTGTGTCTCCCTCTCTTTCTCCCTCTGTGTCTGTATGTGTATAATGTATGTGTTTCTCTGTCTCTGTCTCATTGTGTCTCTCCTTTTGTGTCTCTGTCTATCTGTTTGTCTGTCTCTCCCTTTCTCCCTCCTCTACTCTTTCACAGCAGAGTTTCAATTTACTTTTCTGCATGGATTCTTCCTTAACTTTTCCCACTTTGCCCTCTTCTCAATTTTCTTTCCCTTCATGAAACTGATCCTTCCTTTGTCAAATCCCTTAAATTATTTTACTTATTTGTCCATCATTCAATCAAATAACAGCTTTCATCATAGTTGGATATACTAAGTCATGCAGAGGCTAACGTGTGAGGTCTGAAATCAGAAAGTCTTTGATTTAAATCCAGGCATAGAGATTTTTTTTTTACTTTATGACTCTTAGCAAGTCGTTTAACCTCTACTTACCTTGGGTAAAAAATGTTCTCCATCTTCAGAGAGAAAGAATTGATGGACTCAGATAAAACATATTGTTTTTTCTTAATCTTTGTTTTTCTTGTTTTAGCCTTTCTCTGCATTTTGTTTTGCAACATGACTAATATGGAAATGTGTTTTGTGTAACAAATGTATAGTAGCTTGCCTTCTCAAGGAGAGGTTAAGGGCAGGCAACAGAAAGGGAATCTGGAATTTAAAATTCAAAAAGAAGTTTGTTAGAATTGTTTTAAATGCAATTGGGAAATACTTATGGAATAAATAAATTTTATATACATATATGTGTGTATATTAATACACATATATAACTATATATATACATACTTAAAAGGAAGTCTATAAACTCTGTATAAGTGGGTTTCCTACCTCTAGTTGCCTTAGCAAGTAGCAGTTATTTTTTATTTTGTCTTGATATTTCCTATTATAGTGCCTAGTTTATTTTAGGCCCTTAATGGTAATAGCAGAATTTATATATTGCTTTAAAGCTTTCAGTGTGATTTCCAAAATTTCTCATGTGATCATTACAATAATCCAGTGAGGAAGGTGCTATAATTATCTGCATTTGTAGATGAAGAAAGAGGCAGATTACAAGACTTCTTTGGGGTCACACAGTTATTAAATCTTTTTTTTGTGTGTGTATGTGTTTGCTTTTGTTAATTCTGTCTTCCTTATTCCAACTCTAGTGTTCTATCAAATTTGCAACCCAGCAGCCTACTTAATGAATGTTTGTTGATTAATTGATCAATGTTGCAGAGGAAAAGTAACTTGTCTGAAAGTAAGAAAGATTTTGGTTTGAATCTCATTTTTCACACATAAGTTTTGTGACTTTGGTCAAATCTGATTGTCAGTTTTATCATGCATAAAATGGGTACAGTAACCTCTTCTTGAAAACTTGGGTTTTCTCTGTCTCTGTCTTCTCTCTCTGTGTCTCTGTTTCTGTCTCTTCTTATGAATCTGTTACTCTATGTTTCTCTGTATCTCTGTCTCTGGTGTTCTCTCTCTCTGGGTGTGTGTGTGTGTGTGTATGTCTCTGTCTATCTTTCCCTTTGTCTCTGTCTCTGACTCTCTTCCTGTTATTTATATTACCCAGCATTTAAAATAATAGTTGCTAAATAATGCATGCTGAATAAATGTATATTTCAATCTTGCACACATTTGCTTGTTTGTACATAAGATCTTTGCAGGGGCAACTTTTGGTCTCTTTTTTTTAATCTCAAATGCTTACCACAGTGCTTGACCTGATAGGATCCAAATAAATTATCATTAACTGACATTCATTCATTCATTGATTCATTCAAATACCTCCCAGGATTCTAAGAATTAAATGCATTAATGAATGAGAAATAGTTTGTAAATCTCAAAGCATTAGAAATGTACGTACTTATTATAGCTAGGAATTCTCAGTAAAGTACTGATAGCAGAGAATGGTGAATGCCTATGTGCCTTGATATGGGATAGACAGAGGAATAATTGAAAGATTATTTTGTTGATAAAGCCTAGATGATTGAGTGATAGGAAATAGTAAAATGAGTACCATACACAAACTCCTTCAAACACATCTAGATAATGCAATAGACCAGAGGCTTATGGAGATACTACAAAAAGACCCAATGAGTCCTTTGACCAACTAAACTTGGAATATAGAGAAAAACAGACATGAATGTGGATACCGAGGTTGGGTTTAGGCCAGGAGATAAATGTAGATATGAGAGGGAGAGAAAAGCTGTACTCTAGGATAACAGGGATCCCACATATAGACCAAGCCTGGGACACCCCAGATCCATACCAGAGCACTGCAATTAAAAATAGAAAGAAACTGGAAGCTTTGCTGCTCACTACTTAGTTTTGGGTTACATATGCAGAGTGGAATAAGAAGAGCACTTCCATATGGCAGTGATGTTGCCTATAGGGATGCTAAGAAGTATAGCAAGAAAGGAGGAAGTTCCAAAGCAAGGAACAGCAGTATTTTTGGTTTGGCTCAGATTTCAGGTCCTCCTTTCCAACATCTATGACAGAATGAAGAAGAAAAATCAAAACAGGAATATTAAACAAAAGAGGAATTTATAATTATATTACTCTGAAACAACAGAACTTTCAAGTTGAATGACAGACCTCAAGTCCATCACCCTACTTTAAGTCTTAAACTAAGGTCAATAACTTGCAGACCTGAGATTAGGTGGTCAGCAAATAGAATTTGCTGGATGTAATCACTCTGGGAATCCTGAAATGTTGAAGGTTTCCATACTGTCCCTAATATTCTTGATTAGCCCAGTATTCAAGAAAAAAAGAGAAATGATGAAACTAGAGCTTTCTTCTAGAAATCTGGCAAGACCTACCCCTAATGTCAACTGTAATTTCAGAAAGTAGGTTGGGGGAATGGACAAACAAAAAAATGCACCCTACCATAATTAGCTATTTTTGTAAAAAGGTGCTCATTTTGGCTTCCAAAATTTTTATACGTTTTTATAAAAATTTTTATATTTTATAAAATTGGCCTCCAAATGTTTATAAGTAATGTCGCAGAACAAGACATAGGTTGGACACAAACTAAAAGCAAATTCCTAGAAGCTATAAAGCTAGAGTTCAAAGGGAAAAAAAAGTTTGTTTTTGTCATAATTTTTCAGTCGTATCTGACTCTGTTACCCATTTGGGATTTTCTTGACAAAAACAGTGGAGTAGTATTTCAATTTCTTTTCTAGATCATTTCACTGATGGAAAAACTGGTACAAACAGGATTAAATGATTTGTCTAAAGTTAACAAGTATCTAAGACCAAATAGGAACTCAAGAAGGTGTCTTCCTGACTCCAGACCTAGCCTTTCCCTATTTAAAAATAGGTATATAAATAGAATAAGCATTCTTGGGGGTGAGAGATGAAAAGAAATGAGAATCATGGAAGAAAGAACTGGAAAATGAATTGGTATTTTGGAATAAAAAACACAAAATTCTGCACAATCAGCAAACTAGAAAAATTAGTGTAACTCAAGTCCCAAATCCAATTGATATAGAACTTTCTCCTTATTGATGGAGGAGATCAATGACCTAGGTCTGCATAAGGTGAAGAGTAGAGTTGGAGCCAAGTTTCTCTGTAAACTCCAGTTTCAGGTTCTGCTCCAGTTTTTCTGGAACTGCTTCGAGTCTCTTCAATTTCTTTTGACTTTTCCAATGAAAAGATGATTAAGGATAACCTCATTTCAGATCACTGAAAAGATTGTAAAACATTGGGAAGGATCTGACAAGAGAGGATCTAGTATTTTCCATCATACCCTTACTTCCAACTTGCTATATTAAAGGATTTGAGGAATTCCCCTTTGGATGAGATATTTGAGTCTGATTCCTTCCTCCTTCTCTGTTTCTGTCTCTGTGTCTGTCTATCTCTCTCATCTTCCCTTCTTCTCTTTTTCCTCTCTTCCTCTTTTTCTCTCTATGTCCCTTTCCCTCTTTCTTAGTTACCCCAATTCCAATGGGAGAGCACTTTCACTCTATTGTCCAGTATATAGTCTCTTGTGAATCTCTTTGTTATTTACTCTGTGTTTATTGTGTATTATATATATATACATGTATGATATGTTTATAAAGCAACTAGTATTTTATGGGAAGGGAATCAAGCCTTGATATAATTTTTGTACTCTTCCCCATTGATAAAAGATAAACAGAAGTTTAGCTTGACTCTGAAACTTTCATCTCCTATAAGAAGATTTAAGGGGGAAGAGAAATGTAATTATAACCATTGCCTTCTCCCATTAGGAGAGCAGAATGACCAAGCATTTTTTACCAACATTTTGTTGTCCTTCTGGTAGGAACAAAATTTTCCCTTAGAAAAGAAGTCAGAAAATTCTATTTTGTCTCAAATTGGAATGGAGATGATTCTAAATTTGTGCACTTTATGTTTCTTTTGAGTTACTATGATTCTGCTTTGTTATTAGAAGGAGCTATGAGGGAGAACAGAATAAGAGAGGGATTCATCCTAAATAAAGTAAAATAATAATTACAAATAACATTTATAACTCTCTTTGAACAGGCAAAGAATGGGAATTTAATGAGGTACCCTTAAATTGGGGAATGGATAAACAAGTTGTGCTATACAGATGTGACAGAATACAATAATGTTGAGCTATTTTTGTGAAATGATCTACCAGGATTCCAGTGAAGAAATATACTATTTGCCTCATCATGGAGAGGTGAAGGACTTGGAATATATAATTATATAATATATATTTGGACATATATAATGTAAAAATTTGTGAGTATAGGTTTACAATGAGTTTGATTTTTCTTGTATTCTCAAAAGGAAAAGGCTAAGATGAAATGATGAAAAGAAGGCTTTTGGCTGATTAAAACAACATATGTTTTTATAGAGAATTTATTTGGGAGACCATCCATCTATTCATTGTATTAAATCATAGAAATCACCAAATTTCCAAATAAATTCTCAAGCCTTGTATTTTTCTTGTGATTGTTTCTGAGGTTTCCTGGCTTAATCTAAGCAGGTTCATTTCAGGGAAAACTAGTCCTGCCAAAAAGTATTAGGCTTGTCAGTTTTCACAACTCTAAGAACATTGGTTTAAGCATGTGCTCCTTTCTCTTTTCACCTTCTTAATTATTGAAATGACTGAAGTCAACAAGGCTAATCTGATTTGTAGAAATAATTGAGGTCAGCATGTTCAGGCTACAGAGTGGAAAACATACTATTCAGTGCCAATGAAATTATAATCTTCTCTGTAGAACTGATAAGCATAGGTCAGCCCAGGAATGACTTGAACAAAATTGGGTCTAAACTATGATGAGAACTGAAAGATGAAAAGACTTGAGTTATAATATTATAGCATTTCACAGTAGACTGAGCAGACAGGGGAAAAAAGTCATTATAGCATAAAAAAACCTATTATACCTGAATCATTTTCACTGAACATTATTAAAACCTTCTTAATAAATTAATTGCAAGGCATTATCATGCACACTGCAGAAACAAATGCTTTCTTTCAAGAGATCTTCTCATCTGATTCTCATCCTAAGAGGTGTTTACACATGGGAAAGGAATCAGTAAATGAGCTAAAGACAATAGAATATGTAATGCATCATGGGACCAAGTTGTAATTATCCCCTAATTCTCAATGTTACATTTGGAAGGCTATTTCTTTCTGAAAATCCTGCTGACCTGTCAGGCAAAGATTCTTCAGGTCTTCAGGCCATCACAAAGGCAGCCGGCACCTGATTATAGATCGCATATGTATAGTCAATCAAGATTTAAACATTCTTTTTTAAAATGTATTTTAATTTTCCTGAGTAACACATAAAAATGACATTTTAGTTGTACATGTAATTTTTTAAAAAAATGTATTTCCTTATGAATTATGCTGAAGGAGGAAAATCAGAAGAAAAGGGAAAAACACAAAATAAAAATAGAAGAAAAAGAAAAAAGTGAACATAGGCTATATTGATTTACATTCTCTCTATAGTTCTCTCTCTGGATGCAGATGGCTTTTTCCATCCAAATTTCATTGGAATTGCCTTGGATCACTGAATCACTGAGAAGAACCAAATCTTTTACAGTTGATCATCAAACACTCTTGCTGTTACTGCATACAGTGCATTCCTGGTTCTGTTTGTTTTGCTCAGCATCTTTTCATGTACATCTTTCCAGTCCTTTCTAAAATCAACTTTTTCATCATTTTTATAGGACAATAATATTCCATTATCTTCATATACTACAACTTATTCAGCCATTCCCTCATTCCCCCATTGATGGACATTTACTCATTTTCCAATTCTTTGTTACTACAAAAAGAGCTGCTATAAACATTTTTGCACATATGGGTCCTTTTTCCCCCTTTATTATTTCCTTAGGATACAGAATTAGTAGTGGTACTGCTGGGTAAAAGGGTATGCACAGTTTTATAACCCTTTGGGCATAGTTCCAGATTTTTTTCCAAAATGATTAGATCATTTCACAACTCCACCAACAAAGCATTTTTCCATATCCCCTACAAAACATTTGCAATTATCTTTTCCTTGATCTTAGCCAATATGAGAGTTATGAGGTGATACCTCAGAGTTTTTTAATTTTTATTTCTCTAATCAATAGTGATTTAGAACATTTTTCATGTGACTAAAGATGATTTTAATTTCTTCATCTGAAAATTACCTGGTCATATCTTTTGATAATTTATTAACTGGGGGCTGACTTCTGTTCTTTTAATTTTGACATGGTTTTTCATGAGAAACACTGGTTGTAATTTTCTCCCCTAGCTTTTGCTTCTCTTCTTTTCTTCATTGTGTTGGTTCTCTTTGTGCAAAAGATTTTAATTTAATGTAAAGAAAATTGTCCATTTTCCATTTCATTATATTCCCTACTTATATTTTAAATTCCTCTCTCCTGTAAACATCTGATAGGTAAACTATCCCTTGCTTTCCTAATTTGCTTATACACCTAAATCATGTACTTACTCTGACTTTATTTTGTTATGCAGGGTGAGATGTAGGTCTATGGCAAGTTTCTGACATATCATTTTCTAGTTTTTCCAGCAATTATCGTAAAGACTAAAATGTTCTGGAAGAAATTTAAGGAAACTGAGGCAAACCGCATTAAGTGATTTGATTAAGGTCATCCATATAGTAAATGTATGAAGGCAGATTTAAACTGCAATCTTCCTGACTCCAGTTCTGGTGTTCTGTCTACTGCACCACTCAACTCCCCCAAAATCAACACTTGTACCCATATCTTTCTAGCTCCAAATTGAATCTTCACCTGTTACATTAACATGGAAAAATGAATTGAGAATAACAGTAAAGCTAAGGAGAACACATATTTTGTTTGTTTTGTTTACTTGTTAAGGAGAAGATTAAAATATATTAGAACCAGTGAGGGGAAAAGAAGTATAGCTAATGACATAGAAAAGAAAAAGCCGCCCAACATTTCTTTTATTTCTTTTCTTTTTTTCCATGGAGAATGATCTTTGGTCTAGAGATGTCATAAATGACTAAAAGTAAGGTCATGGCTAAGATGAGGGAAGGAGAATTTTGAAAAGCTTTTTTGAGTTAATTTCTATTAAGTGCACTCCTGGAAACAATCTTTTGTAGTACAGAAGGAGGAATAAATAGGACAGTAAGCAGTTGTAATAGAAGGGTCACAAAAATTCTTTTAATGTATACCGTTGTGTTACTTATGGCGGGAAGGTAGGAGAAAAATTTCCTTAAAGAAGGAAAGAAAGAAAGATTTATACATTGCCAATATGTGCCAGCTATTATGTTAAACATTAAGGAAATTAAGATAGACCATGATTAAATGACTTAACTAGGGTAATCTAGCTGGTAAGTGTCTTAGATAATATTTAAAATTGGGTCTTTCTTACTCCAGAATCAGTTCTCTCTCTACTGTGGAACCCAATTGCCTGAAGAAGGGTAAATCAAAGAATTTTAGTTTTAAAACTGGAATACATCTTTTATATCATGAAATAAAATTCTCATTTTAAAGAAGAGGAAACTGAGGATGAGAGAAAGGCAGTGACTTGCTCAATATCATCCAGTCTGTTAATGGCAACAGCAGAAGTCAAATCCAGGTCTGTTAGCTATAAATTCAGACACCACCACCCCCGCTTTTTTTTTTCACCATACTACACTGCATCCCAAATAAATGCAAATGGAAAGAACATTTGCTTCTGAATGTTTTACAATAAAAACCTAATCTGATTTCTAAAGATTCTGGTTTTCCTGTTAATCAATGATCTAGGATCTCTGTCCTGAGACTACTAGTTAAAGAATTTGATCTAAATTGAATAAAACCTGGCACCTCTTCAAAGCTCTCTAGAAAACATATGATTTTGAGAGTCTAAGCAGAAGAATTCACCATCTTTGGGTCACAGTGCATCAGCTTCTTCCCTTGCATTAGGAACTCAATAAATGTTTGTCCAACTGAATTTTTGTTGAATTAAATTAGACAATTGGAAAATGAAAAACTTGGACATCAATTCCTTAGTCCTTGGAAGAAATATTGCCAAGCAGAATGGAAAGTTTCATCTTCAGTCTCGAGCCCCATTGCAGTGCAACTTCTGAATCTTTGGACAGACTGACCATGAAGGCGCCATCCACTGCATCATTCATGGAATTGCAGACAATTATAGGGATCTAGGTCATGGTTTTTTTTTTTAATTTTTTTTATTAAAATGTTTTATTTACAAAACATATTAATGTTTTTCTACATTGACCTTTGCAAAACTTTTTTTTTGTTCCAAGCTTTTCCCCTCTTTCCTCCCACCCCCTACCCCTAGATGACAGGTAATCTAATACATGCTAAATATGATAAATTATATGACAAATCCAATATATGTATACATATCTATACAGTTATGTTACTGCACAAGAAACATCAGATCTAGAAAGAGAGAAAAGGAAAAAAAACCTAAGAAGGAAAACAAAATGCATGGAAATATTCACAGAAAGCGTTAAAATGCTGTGTTGTGGTCCAGTTCCCACAGGCCTCTCTCTCCATGTATATGGCTATCTTCATCGCTGAACAATAGGAACTGGTTTGAATCACATCATTGTTGAAGAAAACTATGTCCATCAGAATTGATCATCGTATAGTCTTGTTGCTATGTATAATGTTCTCCTGGTTCTGCTGATTTCACTCAGCATCAGTTCATGCATGTCTCTCCAGGCTTCTCTGAAATCATCCTGCTGGCCATTTCTTTAGGTCATGTATTTTTGGAAAAAAAATTACATTATAATGCCCCCTAAAAATGGCATGTAGCCTCTTAAGGAAGACTTCCACCATAAGGTTCCAATTCTTCTGGGACCTCATTTTCTCTTACATTTCTCTTTCATTATGAAAGTTATCTTTACATCACTTCTAAATTTCTGTCTGCAAATTATTGCTCTGTCACTGCTCTGGGGCCAAACAGAACAAGCATATGAGCATATAAGGGTATATTTTCAAATAAGAATATGAGCATATGAAAATTCTCATATTAGCATATGAATTTTTTTAAAATTCCCATCATCTTCACTCTTGTCTGCTTATCAATATTATCTAAATTATTCTTCTAAAACTGTGATGGTAATAATGATGTTAATGGTGATTATGATAATAGTAAATTCATTTTTATAGAGCACCTACTGTATACCAGGCACTGTGCTAAGCATTTTACAATTACTATCTTATTCGATCCTCATAGCAATTCTGGGATATAGGTGTTATCCCCATTTATAGACCAGAAAACTGAGAGAGATTAAATGACTTGTTCATGATCACACAGCTTGTAAGAGACTGAGGCTATATCTGGACTCAGTTCTTCCTGTTTCTGAGTATACTTGATTTATTTTGGTGACCAGCCTGGATTAGAGTCCAGAGTGTAACAACTGTCTTCTTATCCCTAGAAGTCATTCCTCTGTTAATGTTTTGTCTTCCTCAATCTAGGTCCAAAATGATGGATTCCTTCTTTATATTGATTTGGGAAGGGAATATATATGCTGATGAATTTGTGTGTTTCCTTTTGTTATTTGATTTTAAGTTCCTTCAGAATAGGAACTGCTCTATAATTGTTGTTATTTGTTTTTCCTCATCCTCAGCACCTAGCATTGTGTTTAACACATAATTCTGACATACGATGAACCATAATCAATACTTTTTGATTGATTCACATGAAAACTCCTCGAGGGATATTATAGAATCCTAAACTTTTATCATTCATAGGAAGCAACAAAGAAAGCAATTCCAGTTGTTGGTATTGTTGGGGTAGCCATGTTGCAGGATAGATAAAGTGACAGGTCTGGATTCAAGAAGGACTCTTTCCATGAGTTCGAATCTGACCCAAAATACCTGATAGTTGTGTGACCATGGGTGGGCCACTTTACCCTATTTGCCTCGGTTCCTCATCTGTAAAATAAGCTGAAGAAGAACATCATAAACCACTCTAATATCTTTGCTAAGAAAACTTCAGATGGAATTGAATCCCTGCAAAACAATAACAAAAGGGTTGTTGTGAAGATAAGATAATCTTCACAACAAATACTTGTAAAATCAGTGACTGGCAAATAAAAAGAATTTACTAATTATCCCTCCCCCATTCCTTACTTCCAAGCAATGTACAATTCTGACATGAAGGCATAAAAGATGAAAATCCAAAGAATTTTTCCTGTCTCCAGCATAAGAGAAAATGGCAATTTTTTCATGCATCACAAGGTTGACCCTCGGATAATTTCTTTCCATCCCTGCACTGTTATATTCCTTTTGGACTTCCAGCAGAGAATAAAAAATGCATCAACTTCTTTTGAGCAGAAGGTTAGACTGCTTGACTTATTTTAAGATACTTTCAAAATTTAAGTTTCAATTGAGAAGTCCTAGTACTGGGATCATCTACTTTAAACCATTATCATTATTTGATGAATATTTTGATCAAGCAATGTGATATAGTGGAAAGAACACTAAACTTGAAGTTATCAGACCTGGATTCAAATCCCAGCTCTTTCAATCATTTTTCTGTCAAATCAGACAATACTTAATGAAATTAGTTCAGGCAACTCACTGAAAGGTCAAATACTGAAGCTGCAGATGAAATACTTTAATCACATAAGGAGAAATTGGAACTCTTTGGAAAGGATCCTGATGTTGGGAAATATTGAATTAAAAGGAGAAGTGAATGAAAGAGGATGAGATGAATAGATGGTGTCATGGTAGCAATGAACATGATCTTGAACAGACTTTGAGAGATAAAGGAGGATAAAAAGACCTGGTGTGTTATATGATCCATGAAGCCACAAAGAGTTAGAAATAACAACAACATAACCTTTAGCAAGTCATTTAACTGTAAGTTCTTGGTTTCCATACATGTATAAGAAGGTGATTGAAGGTGAACTACATTATCTATAAGGCTCCTTCCAGTTCTACATGTATGTCCCTAAATCAACTGAATTGTTGGGTCTCAATTTTCTTAACTTTAAAATGAACATTCTGACTGACTAGAAGGGCTCTGAGGTCCCTTCCACTACTAAATATATGATATTATCATTATTTTGTTTTTAAGGCACAATGGAATATGTGTGCCTAAGACAAATTTAGTTCATTTTCATTTCATGATAGATCTTTAAGCAAAGACTGGCTAATCACTTATAACTTAAAATTTAGAGAGATTTTTGTTCAAGGTTGGTTTATATTCTATGGCCTCTGTGACCCCTTCTATCAAAGAAATTCAGTGATTTTATGAAAGAGATCAGCCCCAAACTGTATTTGTTCTTTTTATTCTTCCAAGTCACTAGTTCTATATGTAATCAATATAGATAGTTGACTACAATTCTGCATTTGTGGGATTTCGGGAAGTATACCTTGACCCCAAATATTCCTTTTCTCCCTTGCTAAAATGCCTGAAATCTCACTATTGCAATGCCTTTCCCTTAAGCTTCAGTTTAGTTAGGATCAAACTAAATCCCCAAAGCAAAAACAAAAAGACATTCATTCATCATTTTTTTTGCTTTGTTTTGTTCCTTCTGTCAAAAACAAAACAGATTAAAAATTAGAAGAGTAAAAAGCAAGCATATAATGTGACTGTATGATACTCTACTTTGTGATGCTGTACATCCTTAATTTTGGCATTGAAAATATGTTATTCTACCAATTCTTATAAATATATACACATTTTTTCAATATCTACTTATCTACTTAAGTTATTAAATAACATCTAGCATTAATTGAATAATAGCAATTCTTATAAATGAAAGTTTTTATTTTTGAAAAAGCGTATTACCATGTGACAAGCAAAGTCTCGAGGCTTAAAGATACAAATATAAACAAGTAAGACAGTTTCTGATTTCAGAACATTTATATTCTAATGAGAGGGGACAAACACAAAGGGAATTGCTTTCAAGAGAAGGGGGTTTCATTTAAAGAAGTCACAGAGATCACCAGTAGATTGGCAAAGGCCATGACAGGATAGTACACCCTCCTCTTTTTCTGTTATTCTTCCCCAAACTCATTTGTGGATCTGAGGATTTCAGCACTCCATAAAACTCTCAAGGAAGAAACTCATTCTACCAAAGCAGAGTGATGACTAGTTTCTAACACTGAGAGATTTGGCTGGGAGTCCTGTGGTGCAACCAGTAGGCATTAAAAGCAGGACAGGTACCAAAGTCCTCCTGCCTCCAAAACCAATTCTCTGCATCTTTTATCTCCTGCTACCTCTGCCTATATTTTACCTTTTGAATAAGACATGGCTTCCTAGAAAAGGGAAAACAAGATGGTGAAGGGTATAGTACATATCATAGGAACATCTGCTAAGGACATGGGATATGTTGAGTTTAAAGAAGAGAAAGCTTGAGGTGGTGAATGTGATAATGTACACATTTATTTGAATCTATAGATTAGACTAAGTATCATAGGAGCATTGATTTAGAGTGGGAAGGTGCTTTGTAGCTCATCTAGTAAAACTTCATCAATCCATTGCATTCCAGAAAAATAGAATGACTGCCCCAAGATCACACAATTTGGCTTCACAAAGCAGAGCTAGAATCACTGGGTAGAAGCTTTAGAGAAGTAGATTTGGGCTTAATATATGAAATTCTGGTATAGACGGGAAGGAGTTACTCCATTAACAAAAGTCTTCAAGTAAAGATTAGATGAACATTTATTGGGGAGGCTGTGGAGAGGTCTCCTTGATGTTCCTTAAACACAGAATATGCCATCTTTCCACTTGGAGCATTTTCATTGGTTATTCTCTATGTCCATAACATTCTTTTTGATCTCCTTTTTGAGACTCCCTTGTCTCTTTCAGAGTTTAGCTTAAGTCCCATATTGTACAAGAAGACTCCCATGGTTTTCCTTAATCTTTGTGCTTTCCCTCTGAGATTCCCCAGATTTATCCTGTTTATAACTTAATGATACATAATTATCTGCATTTTCTCTACCCGTTAGGTAGTTTAAGAGTAAGTACTTCATCCTTTATTTGTACCCCCCAGCATTTGACACAGTGACACACAGAAAGCATTTCAGAAGTGCTAGTTGACTGACTGGAGGAGACTTTAGCCAGATTGACCTTTAAGGAACTCTGGGATTCTGTGAAGCTGTACAGACATACTTTGCACTTCCATACAGAGCTTTTTCTGAATATTTCACAATACTGATGAAGTTCTATTTCTTTTCTTTGTGGAAATAGTCACATCCTATTCAGTCAAATTTGCTTTCTGCTGGCTTTTCTTTCTGTTAGCTTTTTTAATACTACATCCTATAGGGAAATTCCACATCTTCAAAATAGACTAGACCCTTTCTTTTCATTGAAAATGACTCTCATATAAACCATATTTAATTACTGTGACATTGTGCGTACTAATTATTCCTGCTTTCTTCCTGTAGATTCCACAGGGTTCTCATTCATAAACCAAAGAGAAAGTGATGTTAAGTATGCCAGACAAGTGTCACAAATCATCTCTGCTTCCTCCTCCATTATTTCTCAGCATTATGAATTAGTGATTAGAAATTGTCAACCTAGATTCTGTCTCCCATGTTAATGATCTCCAAAATGACCGCTGGTAATTTTTTTTTTTTTTACTTTTTTGATATGTGACCCATTCTTAAATCAATAAATCTGATCTTCAACAGAAATGGTAACTAAGTATATCCCCTTACCCCCTTCACATTTCTCTTCTTAAAGTGGATCTTGTCCAAGTCACCTATACAATTACTCATTGTTTAGTCTTTCTTTTGCTCTTTGAACTGTCCATTTCATCAGTGGGCTATTAGTGGGTTAATTTCATTGACTACTTTCCTATTATTCCCTCTTTCTCCATCCCTTCAGAGTTGAAAGAGGCAATATTGCTTTTTTTAAAACAAGTTTCTTTTTCTCTATGGCTGTGACTATATCAATTTTTATTCGTGACCTTTTTTTTTAAAACCAAAATAACCTTGTAAACAAAATTTCTTTTTTTGATGTCCTGATCCATTGATTAATGTGAAGGAACCTCTTTCACCTTCCAAAAAGATCCCAGAGTGATAAAATATGGATGTTTTCATCTTTTGAAAAACTTCTGTGGTGTTATTATTGATTTTCTGCTGGGCTATCAAGACTGATCCAGAAAGATTTCATTCATCTCTGGTTGATCTCCCCTTGATCACTTGTCCTAGTGACTGTTTCTGTTTCACCCTGAAAAACCCTCATGCTTGCCCAAGAAACCTTTATTTCTGTCTCACTCAGAGGATTGAAAGCTTGCAAAATGAAAATCCTCAATGTTTCTCCCCCACTCCCTAGATTTTGTTTTCTGTAAATATTGTTACCTTTTTCCTCCTTCTGATTTAAAAGGAAAAAGTATCCCTCACACTTACCAATGTTTAACCCCACTCTCACACAAGTTTTGAATTTAAATTTTTAACTCAGAAGTGTGATGATCTCTCAGTACCACCCAGTAGACTCTGTATCTCAGTTCTTCTCACAAAGCATTATCTCACAAAGCTGCCCCCCCCCAACTGAGCATGTGTGCTATCCCCCAACAGGCTTTACACCCTCTCTCTGCCATTTGATAGTCATGTAGTATGATTTCTCTGCCTCCCAATATCTGAAGGTCTGGTGTGTTTCATTTGATCCATACCAAATGGTGCCATTCTATGGCACCCTTACCAGGATTAAAAGGTCTCTCTCTTAACTCTCATTGAGTCCAGCCCCAAGTGACTGTGTTCCCTAATTTAGAAGTCCAAGTACTTATTATACAAAGGAATATTGACTTCAAAAACATAAGTGCAAACATACAAACATTTTCTCCCAATATTATGGTTTCTAATGACTTCCCTGCTGGTTAGCAGCAATATCTCACCCAGAATCCTGGGTTTTGAGATCATGTGAGCTTAAGCTCACAGGTGGAGTACTCATTTCCTTTTTCTCATGTGAAAAGTTGACTATCCTCAACAAATAAGGGGTACATTTTGAATATGCTCCTTGTCTTAAACTAAACAATTATCTAAGCTATCTGGGGAGGCATGAAAAATGTCCTTTCCCTTGCTACCTGAGTACCAAATTGGAGCCTTGAAATAGCAATGTTAGAAGATCATATATGATCCTGCAAGTACAAACAAAAATCACAATTATCCCCAAATGCAAAATCTTACAGATTCAATGAGGCAGGTTTCATTTCATGAAGTTTACCAAAGAGTATAGCTTACTTAGTACTCAATAGTTTTTATTTGATGCTCAAAGAGCTTTCTCTCTCCCTAAACAAAACAAAAGGCAAAGGCAAAAGAAAATATTTCCTTTCTCAGACAAAATTCTGGTTTATAATATGCTTCCCAAAACACAAGGAACCTTCCCCATAGGAATTTAGGACTTGAGTGTCAATTAGGTCAGAGATTAGAAAACTGCCAAAAGTGAAAACTCTTCCATGATTTCTTCAATGTATATCTATGAAATTAGGGTTTGCATAAAATTTTTCAAATATCTCTTATTTTTTTTTATTTTTTTGCTGAGACAGTTAGAGTCAAGTGCCTTGCCTAGGGTCACACAGTTGGGAAGTGTTAAGTGTCTGAAGCCAGATTTAAACTCAGGTCCTCCTGACTTCAGGATGGATGCTCTATCCACTGCTCCATCTAGTTGCCTCAAATCTCTCTTATTTTTGAGAATACGTAAATGTTTCCTAGGGTAACTGGACCAATAAACAATCCTTATAGAGTTGAAGTAAATTTCATCTAGGTACTTATTCCCAAAAGCAAGCCCAAATTTCTTCTATGGATTCTGGCTACTTCCAGGGTAAGCCATATAGAATTGTAGACTGATCCAAATAGGTCAAGAAGACAGATCTATTTTGAGAAGTAGAGAATGTTTGAACAAGCATCCTTATCCTAAGAAATTGCAGGGTATATTGTTCTCCTCATAAAGCTAACCAAAGTCTATTTAAACGCAAAAAGAACAATATGAACAATTCTATCAGGCAGTATAATTTTAGTAACATAAGCAATATATTTTACCTTAAACTATATTGATTTTGCTCAATTATTTTCAATCATACATGGCTCTCTTCAACAATGAAATGTTTCAAACCAGTTCCATCTGTTCAGTGAAGAAAGCCATATGCACCCAGAGAGAGGGATGTGAAATGTGGACCACAATATAACATTTTCATCCTCTCTATCGATGTTTGTTTGCATTGGGTTTCCTTTCTCAGATTTTTTTGTTCATGTAGATACAATTGTTCTTGCACAACAAGTTAAGTGAGGAAATACGTATACATATATTTGACTTGTCAAGTATTTTAATATAATTAACATGTAGTGGACTTCCTGCCATCTAGGGGAGGGGAGGGGACTAGGGAGGGAAATTTGTAACGGAAAGCTTTGTAAGGATCAATGTTGAAGAAATACCCATCCATATGTTATGCAAATAAAAAGCTTAAAAAAATATTTTCAATCATGTCTAACAGTTGTGACCCCATTTAAGGATTTTTTTTTGAAAAAGACATTTCAATGCTTTGCCATTTCCTTCTTCAGCTAATTTTACAGATGATGAAACTGAGACACATGAGGTTAAATGACTTGCCCAAGGTCACACAATAGTAAGTGTTTGAGAACAAATTTGAAGGTAGAGAAGTGTCTGTGTCTATCTGCTGTACCACCTGACTGTCCCAATCTTAGACTTAGTAATGATATTCTTATAGAATTCAATAATAAGGTCACCATCAGTATCTAAACACTCAAGCAATCAAGAAATGCAAAATTTACAAAACTATATCAATGGAACCCAGTCAATAAACATTTATTTAGCCCTTAGTCTGTGCCAGATGCTAAAGAAAAGCAAAAGAAAAATTTGGTCCAACTAATACATTGTTGGTGGAGTTCTGAAAATATCCAACCATTCTAAAGAGCAAATTGGAAGGATGCCCAAAGCACCACTAAACTGTGCATACCCACTGATCTAGCAGTGGCTCTACTGGGCCTGTATGCCAAAGAGAAAAAAGGGAAAGGGACCCACATGTGCAGAAATGTTTGTGGCAGCCCTTTTTGTAGTGGCTAGAAACTGGAAACTGAATGGATGCCCATCAGTTGAGGAATGGCTGAATAAGTTATGGTATATGAGTGTCTAGTATATTATTGTTCTGTAAGAAATCATCAGTGGGCTGATTTCAGAAAGTCTGAAGAGACTTCCATGAATTGATTCTAAGTGAAGTGAATAGGACAAAGTGCAGCAACAACAAAATTATATGATGATCAATTCTGACAGACATGGTTCTTTTCAATGAGGAGATTCAGGCCAATTCCTTTAGACTTGTGATGAAGAGAGCCATATGTACCCAGAGAGATTTGTGGGTACTGAGTGTGGATCACAAAATACACAGTATAGTATTTTCACCTTTTTTGTTGTTTGCTTGCTTTTTTCCTTTCTGATTTATTTTCTTTTTTGATCTTTTTTTTGTACAGTATGACAAATACAGAAATATTTAGAGAAGGATTGTACATGTTTAACATAGATTGGATTACTTGCTGTCTAAGGAAGGGGTGGAGGAATTGGAGAAAGAAAAATTTGGAACACAGCATTTTGCAAGGATGAATGTTGAAAATTATCTTTGCATATATTTTGGAAATAAAAAGGTATTGACATAAAAAAAGAAAATTTTTGTCCAGAAGGAACTCACATTCAAATAAGGGAGAGCAACATATAAATGAAAGTTTAAAAGGGAAGGAAAATGAGGAGGAAAAATACCTAGAAGGAATATGAAGTCCTGAGAAGTACAATCACTTATGAAATAAGAAATAGTCCTCTTTAAATGGAGGTTCTGAGAGGTGTTCTCCATCCTCCAATGAGGAGGTAGCCCAAGATCAGAGAATCCTCATGAGCCTATGTCTGAGGGTGGGCAATCTTCTTGAATGAACAAATTCCTGATCCATATGGAGAAGCCCAGAGGAGTACAGTTGGATGGCAACTGACTTATCTTTTGAGATCTCAATATATTTCAGACTAGTACATTCAAAATTTAAAGCACAATGGAAAATCTCTTCATGGTTGTCCTCAAATAGGAAATGACCAATATTTGCCCAGCAAAGCTTTACACATGACAACAAAAATTCAAACTCAATGCCTGAAGGCCATGTTGTGAATAAAACCCCAAGAGACAGTTTCCAGGTAAATAAAAATGAATTTATTAATTTCACTGGCATAATAATAAATAACTGATGGTCAATGGTTTCCCTCAATAATCAGAAATGCTAAAGATGTTTATATTTTTAACATGGTATTGATTAATTCAGTCACACATTAAATTTTCCATTGAGTTTGGATTTGATTGAAAGTCTTGAAAATTTGCAAGTTCATTGAATATCCATATTTTTTCATTCAATATTATGGATAATTGTGTTGGATATGATTTTTTGGTCACAGGTCTAGTTCTTTTGATTGCTGACATATATGATTCCAGGACTACTGATAATCCTGTAATATTCTAATTGTAGCTTGAGCTTATTTAAATTGTTTTTTCCTTGTTTCTTGAAAAAATTTCTCTTTGATTTGGGGGTTTGGGAATTTAATAACAATATTCCTATGTGCTTTTCACAAAGAATCTCTTTGAGGTGGTGATGAATGGATTTTTTCTATTTTTAATTTCCCCTCATAATCTATCTCTCCAGGATAATTTTCTTGGATTATGTCTTACATCATTCTTGCATTCTTGTATCATTCTTTTTTTTTGGTAACAGCTTTCAGATAGTCCAATTGTTCTTTTATTTTCTCTTCTTGATCTGTTCTCAAGATCTGCTGTTTTTTCTTAAATTATGTTGCACATTCTGTTCTATTTTTTTATTCTTTATATTCTGATTTATTATTTCTTAGTCTTTTATAGCTTCACTGACTTTCCCTTGTCCAATTTTAATTTGCAAGGAGTTATTTTTGTTTTTAAGGCTCTGCATCTCTTTTTTCTAGTTGGTTAATTTTTTTTTCATAATCTTGTTTTTCTTGAACGGTAATTATATATATATATATATATGGAGAGAGAGAGAGAGAGAGAGAGAGAGAGAGAGAGTGAGTTTTATAAATTGACTCAGTCTTCCTGGACTCACTCCTCACAAAGTCTGGGAGGTGAAAGTTTCTGTGATTCCAGCTGAGTCTCCAGCCAAATCTGGATAGATCTAGAGGTTCTCCCTTGGTGTTTCCTCAGAGCTAGCCTGGAGGTGTTTGCACTTCACACAGTTTAATCCTGGCCAGGGGTCTTTCTTAGGATCTTCTTGGGTTGTGCCAGGAGAACCCCTGCTCTGCCCCAAGTCTTCTTGATTTTCACCAGTTTGGGTTCACCCAGGAGTATAAATTTATACTGTTTATAGGGGAAATCTGGAAACTTTAAAACTTACCAGACTACTCCACCATCTTCCTAGAATCATTCTTTACAAATGTGATTTAAATGGAGGCCCTATACACTTCAAGCTCAGTACTGCCATGCTCACTTTGCAGGGTTCTTTAGTTAGCCAGTGGCTAAGAAAATTAAACTAATTGCTCTTAAGTTCCTTTCAGTTCTCCTCATTCAAAAGTCTCAGTCAATACCTGTGGTTGAATAAAAAGGTGTGATTTTGAGTCAGGGCATGAGGCTGGAAATCCTGATCCCATAATTTATGACCTGTTTGGTCTTAAGGAAGAAACTTCAAATCTCTGGACTTAATGGAGTTGACAGATTATAATGAAATCTTTATCCATCTTTAAATCTATGATTTAAGATTGAAGGATCCTAAGTGTTGTATCTTCCAGGTCATACTCAATGTACCTTGTCTGAATTAAAATGTCATTTTATGACAAAAACAAATAAACAAAAAACTAATCCAACCAAACCAAACAAAATATTTTCATTCAGAGGTCTTTTCATACCCACATGACTTAATAAAAGGGATGACGTATGAGATTATGCGTATATACTTAATGTCTTACTTCAAGCTGAAAAAGATACTGAAGGAAGCTTTGAAGCTATGATGAAATTATTTTATCCCGCTGTCCCATCATATTTCTCATCCTTATGCAAATAGGAAGAACCCTTTTATCTAGCAAAGCCTGAAATGGGTGGTAGCATATGGTTTTCTCAGTTCTTTCCTCTTCAAGGAACTTATCCTCAAGAACATCCTACTGTCATGGAGTTAAGAATATAATCAAGACAAGAAGACACTACAGAGAGGAGTATTGTGGCCAAGGAAGAGTGTGTTGGTCTTGGAAGTCACAGATATGATGAACTGATGTACTGATTCATCAATTGATCTGATTTTCAAGAAATACAATTACTATATATAATTTTGTCCAGGAAAAGAGATGAAATACTAAAGGTGAGAAAGGGCAGACAGATGACTAATGACAAAGTGAATCAATGGAATGAGAAACTGCAATGTGGTCTTGTGTCTAGGGCTAGCCAGAAGATATTGTGAGCTAGGCTGGATGGTTTGTACTTTCCTAATAATCCAATCACCAATCAATTGATTTGGATATGAGGGTAAAAGCTCCGAAATGAGGGGGATATCAATCCTAGGGAGAGGACACGAATTATGTATCTTGTTCTTCCAGAACCCAAATGTTCTGTACTGTCTGTCTCTGTCTCTCATTGATTCAATACAAATTGGATTGATAGGCAAATGTAAACCAATTCACTAAACTAGGTTACAGGTATTTAGTGTCTATGTAGTCTAACTCTTGAATGGGAATCAATCTAGACAATTATCCTTCATAGCACTTGAAGTAAGTGATAAGATACCAAGATATTTTGACCAAGAAAGAACACTTGTCAATTGGGTTAATTAATTATATACCAGACTAAGTGAAGGAGTGAGGAAAGGCTTTGATCCATTTATATGCCTTTATAAATCATCTTAGAACCTGGAGTAAAGCTGCACAGAAAGTATGTTTGGATTGTTAAAGGAAGCTTGGCTATGCCCCATAGGTCATCCATAAAGTACCAGAGTAGTTTGGATCTAGAAATTTGACCATCTAACAGGTTAGTGTTGAAAATCATCAAGTCAAGCCCTTGAGAAGGCAACTCTTGGGGGGTGGAGAAGAAGAGTACTTTAACTTCTACTTCTGTTTCCTCTAAGCCCTGGTCTTCTGGAGGGGTATCTTGTGAGTTTTAAATAATTAGTAGATTTAAACTTTTATCAGCATGCTAGTAGTATTAT
>JAJPUD010000864.1:341439-390952 GCA_023553655.1 Myrmecobius fasciatus
AAGGAAGGAAGGAAGGAAGGAAGGAAGGAAGGAAGGAAGGAAGAAAAAAGAAGAGAAAGATCTCAACAGAAAAGCTATAACATTGTTATGGGGGTTATTTGAATATTCCAGACAAAGCACTTCCAGTTGTATAGTACTGTTAGGCTGCCTGTAGTCTCTGGGCTTTAGCCCATTTTTTATTGGACTGTAGCCATTAGTGGGAGATAACTTGCATGTCTCTGTATGTGTCTCTGTGTGCGCATGTTTTGTATCACCTATTTTTAATATGCTATAGGTAGAAATATCACTTCTTAAAAACTAAATTAAATCTGACTAAGCATATCAGTTGCTAATTGTGGGAAATACACCAGTGGGAATTTCTAATCTATAGTATTAGAAAGATGGAGCTGCCCTCCATTCCTTGCCCTGCCATTCCCTAGACCCTCAATCTTAAACCAAGAATCATAAGAGGATGGATTAGTCCAATTCTGGAAACTCTGCCAGCTAATAAAAATGGAAGTAAGGAAGGTAGAACCAGAACATGCACTACATTAAAATGCTGGGGCATACCCTTTGAAAACCACTGATTTGATAAATATAGTGTGGGGATAGTGGCCAATGCTATTGTCACTTTCACTATATTCCTATTGCCATGAAGTCCCTATTTCTGTCTTTAAATATTTGGTTCTTTCTGGTAAGGCAGATCAGCTGGGAAATTGTATTAAACAGGGCTACTGCTCTTTTCTCCTCAATTTCCACTCATCTATTCCCTTCTCCCAATCATAATTATGTCTTTATTCCAACAGGTAAGCTTCTGCTATATATTATCACATTACATTAGCGGAACACAAAAGATTTGAGCATTTTTACTTATTTTATTTAGGCATGTGCAGCTAGCCACTGAGGGAAAAAGGGGGAAGAGATGATGAAAACAATAGATCTTGGGCTTCCAAAAGTGACATTGTTTGCTTTCAGGTAAATGTTGTCTTCTCTTATTGATTTATATTACGTAAATCCCTACAGAGCAGGCTACCTAAATTAAACAGTAAAGTGGACATCTATTTATGTTCTATCTATCTATCTATCTATCTATCTATCTATCTATCTATCTATCTGCCTGTTTGTCTATTTGTCTGTCTGTCTGTCTTTACTCCTCCATCTTCTGCATAAAGTTTGACATATAGGAGTTATTTAATCAGTATTTTTTGATTGAATGATTAAATACCTAGATTTCAAGGATGGTATTTGGAGTTCCTTTTTCAGTTATTAAACTTGTATGTGATAATGATGATTGCCATTACTGATGATGATGGATGATGAAGGATGATTATGCAGGTGGTAAGGCTACTGATCTTCTAATTTTAGTAGGTCTCTAGAAACTGTATTGGCATTTTTTTCTCTCTTTTTCTCTCTTTCTTAAATCTCATTTCTTTAAAGTGTTAAAAAATTATTATGAAACATTAAATGATGAATCTCTAGTATCTCATAATTGCTGAATTGAAAGCTATGTTTTCCTTCCCACTGGCACTGAGGTAGCCAGAGATATACAAGTAATAACATCTTCCCCCTCCAGGCCTTATGAACTAATCAATTTTTAAAGGAAAAATTCTATCACATAGATACCTCATTTTCCAAAATGCTTAAAGTAACGCCTCATTATCCGGTCTCAATGGAGGCAGGAATGACTCCATATAACAGGGCTTTCCATAGAACTGAAGTTTATTCATTTAAATATCAACAATACACATGAAGTGACTGTGGATGGAAATCTTTCTAAAAAAAAGTTTTAACTTCTCTGCCTTCTTGAACAAAAGATAACTGACTATAATTTAACCATTCTTGATGACTCAGGGTTATCCTCATGAACATCAATTTTTCTTTTATATTTTAATATATTATGCCTTCAGGCCATGAAGGTAGAAAGATTCCTTTATTCATATGCTGAAAACCTATAAAATGTGGTAAATTTTGAATCTCTTATATTTCTTTTTCTCTTTTCTATTCTTTTGTTTAAAATTTTTTATTGAGCATTTTTAAAGTCAGCAATTTCCCAATATGTCCTCCATTAAACTTTTCTTCTAAAAAAGAAAATAGATAATCATACAGGAAGTACACCTGACAGTGAATACCCCATTCTACAATCATGGTTTTCAACCTGTTGCCTTTAATTAAAGTTAGTCATTGTGGAACATGTTTGCTCCAATCCTCCTCAGTGAGAGTCAGATCCATTCCATCTTGCTCAGTTCCCTTCTCCACTATAAGAACTGGGTAGGAGAACCTTTGTCTCTGCCATTGTGTTGAGCCATATCAACTGTCTCCCTTCACTTCTAGGCGTCCAGTGACTAGCACAACAGTTTCATTTAATTATTTAACATCAGAAATGCATATTTATTTTAAAGGTAAAGGAAGAATAAATATGCAAACATTATCATGCTCCCCACTCTTAAAGGTTTAGTCCTCTTTCCCTAATAACATTTTGACTTTTAGGAAAAGAAAAAGAAATTTAGGTCACAGCTCTGCTAATTTACTACATAGCTTTAGTCCAACCAAGCTCAAGTCATAAGCCTACCAGGCTAGCATTCATTATATATGTTTCCCCAATTTCCCCTCTGAGTTGATTGTAATATCAAGCCTATATTCCTATACTCTTGGTTACATACAGTTCTAGCTCCTGTGTCAAAGACTTCATTACTTGCTTTGAGAATGAAAAAAGAATAAAAAAGAGCCTATGAGGAAGACAAAATGTCAAGTCCATTTCTAAGATACTTGTGAGCTGGGGGGTGTGATGAGGGAAGATTAAAGGACTCTTTCCTCTAATCCTGTGATATGAGCAAGAGTAATTCACCCTCAGATGGATATTCAACAGAATTTTCCACCTTCTTTCAGTCAGTTCTTTCTTTTTAAAGACACTACTGTAATTTTTGAGACAATAGAGGAAAAAAATACTTTCTCTGACATAAATGGTAAGTCAACATGATGTTGAATCTTCCTACCTCCTAAAAGATGCCTCTCATCCTCTATGTGAGTGACACCATCTTATGTAGTTGAAGCTATTGCCAATTTTGGGGATGATGGCAACATCCCAGAGTTCAGCTGCTATTTGGGCTTATTTTCGTATCCATCATTTTATAATTATGGATATTCTACTTTTTTTCTAACTCTTTATTAAAGCTTTTTATTTGCATAACATATGTATGGGTAGTTCCTCAACAATGATCCTTACAAAGCTTTCCATTACAAATTTTCCCCCCAGTCCCCTCCCCTCCCCTAGATGGCAGGAAGTCCACTACATGTTAATTATATTAAAATACTTGACAAGTCGAATATACATATTTCCATACTTATCTTGCTGAGCAAGAACAATCATATCTACTTAAACAAAAAATA
This sequence comes from Myrmecobius fasciatus, assembly GCA_023553655.1. NCBI lineage: Eukaryota > Metazoa > Chordata > Mammalia > Dasyuromorphia > Myrmecobiidae > Myrmecobius > Myrmecobius fasciatus. The sequence continues at coordinate 344,806 of JAJPUD010000864.1, forward strand.
TCTGAGAAAGGAAACCCAATGCAAGCAAACATTGATAGAAATCATGGAAATGATATGTTGTGGTCCAAATTTCATGTTCTTCTCTCTGGGTGTATATGGCTTTCTTCACTGACATTTGGAACTGGTTGGAGACGTTTCATTGTTGAAGAGAGCCATGTCCATCAGAATTGATCATCCTATAGTATGGTTGTTGCCTTGTATAATGATCTCCTGGTTCTGCTCATTTTGCTCAGCATCAGTTCATGCAAGTCTCTCCAGGCCTCTCTAAAATCATCCTGCTGGTTGTTTCTTACAGAACAATAATATTCCAAAATATTCATATACCGTAATTTACTAAGTCATTCTCCAGTTGATGGGCATCCATTCAGTTTCCAGTTTCTAGCCACTACAAAAAGGACTGCCACAAACATTCTTGCACATGTGGGTCCCTTTCCCTCCTCTAAGATCTCTTTGGGATATAGGCCCAATAGAAGCACTGCTGGGTCAAAGGGTATGCACAGTTTGATAACTTTTTGAGCATAACTCCAAATTGCTCATGGATATTATTCTTAATGTTTTCCTTTCCTTACATTTCATTGTTTCATAGCAATTATCTAAAATGTCTCATAATTGTATTGAATCATCATTTATTAAGATAAAAAATAGCCTATTTAAGCATATATTACATGTATATATATATATATATAAATTAGCATAATAAAACAAACTATTTTTACTTTTTTGTATTATATATATATATAACATAATACTATGTTACTAACATATAATGCACTTAGTAATGCATATTACACAGACATGATATACTAATAAAGTAGTACAAAGTAAACAAAAAGCAGTGATATATAATATGCATATTATATAATATATAAACAACAAATATATAATGTATAATATATTATTGCATTAATAATATATTATTATATTATATTATATATATTTATAAAACAATAAATATTTATTATATACTAGGTACTGTTCTAGTTCTGGGAAATACAAAAAGAAGAAAGAAACAATTCCTCCCTTCAAGCTGCTTCCATTCTAGTGGAAATGTCAACATATATGTCACACATGCACAGGTACAAAATATGCACATACACATGCACATGCATGTGTATATGTGTATATACATACACCTATATATGCCTATCTGTATATACATACATAGATGTTTACATATACATGTATATGTATATATCTGTCTCACAAAAATTTTTCTTGATAACATTTTACAAAACTCTAGATAATTCTAACTTTGACTTCCTTGGGACATGTCATCTCTTCTTATTGTCTGAATATGACTTCCTCTTAGATCCTCACCCCTTTAAAAATTTAATCAATGAATTGGAAAAAAATATTATATTTATTTCTGAAAGACAAATCAATAGACACTGAGTAAAAATACAATTCATATTTGTATAATTTAAGATTTTAAGAGAGTATGGTTTATACCAAATAAGTTATTATTATGCACGCTTTCCAGGTGAGGAAATAAAATCTGAAATGTTAAGCAAATTCATCACAGAAAATAAGTAGTTGAGGCAGTATTTGACCTATAAACCTCCTTATTTAGCCAAATAAGTTAGTCAACAAGCACTGCCTAATCACTTATGATGGATCCAGCTCTTCATTAAGCATTTAAAATGCTAATAAAGGTGAAAATGTAGATTTTATTCTCTAGGTTTAGCCTTAATAGTTTCACTCTGGGAGTACTAACTCTAGTTTTCTTTCTTTCAATCTCTAAACTTTACAATGCATTAATTGTGAAGAGAATAGTTTTCTTTGTTCCTTTTTTTCTATGATTTTCTTTCTAAGACTATGCCTTAAGGTTCAGGGGAATTGTAATTGATTGGGTAAGAATCAGATAATAAGTAAATCAGTCAAAAAATATTTATTAAGGCCCTTATCTCCTGTTCTATAATATTTTGCTTGGTGGTATCATCAGCTTCCAGGGATTCAATTTTCATCTCTATGCAGATGATTCATAAATCTATGTGTAAATACTTCTGTTCTCTCTGCTAACCTCCAGTCTCAAATCTTCAACTGCCTATTCAATATCTCATTGGTTTTCCTTCAAACTTAGCATGTCCAATAATGAACTCATTATCTTTTCTTGAAAATCCTAACTTCTTTCTACCTCTCAAGGTTGTTCTGATGATCAAAGGATGTAATATTTGTAAGGTGTTTGACATAATGTTTGGCACATGGTAGGTTCCATGAATACTTATTATTATCCGTTATTGTTGTAGTTATTCCAATTTTGATTTTTAAGTTATTATTCCTAATTTTAAAAATACCATAATCTTCATCACTCTCATTCCATTGTTCCATTTGAACCCTTCACTCTCATCATTGTCCTTTATCCAGTCCATTATCAATCACTATTGATGTTATTTTTCAAATGTGTCCTCTTCCCTCTTTTGACACTATCATTCACAAAGGATCTCATGATCTAATAGAGAAGACAACATGAAAATCAAGGGGAGACTGGTCAAAAACGCAACAACCATAACATCAACAACAATAAACAACCCCTAGAACATGGCCCCTACTTTTTTTGAGAGGAAAATAAGCTGAGGGTAAGCAGTACACATGAGCAAGAATAATGGCAGAACAAGAAGTCTGATTTGGTGGTCACCTGTTCTCAAAGAGGAAATCTTCACATACATGATATCATTATGTATGTAATATATGTACATACAAACATATATAGAGAGAAATATAGATAGATATAGAAATATATGTGTAAAGGATACATGTGGTTTGTGAGTTCAGTTCTATATATTTGTGCCTATTTGATGCTATAGTGTTCTTTATAGCAAAATGAAAGTAGCCAGAAGAAAGTCCCAAGTCATTATGTACTTTTGCCTGTCACTCTATAATTTGCTACAAATTGCAAAGGATGCTATAGCTATCAGAATGGTTATATTATACACTCCCTTTTCATGTATGTAATTTCAATTATGCTTCTCTATCATGATCATAATATAGCAGGGCTCTGTTTCTATAAGGCTGCTGGGATGACAAGGAATTTTCAGCTAAGAGTATATAGCACAGTAAATTGACATATTGCAGAATAATTAGTGTATAAAAATGAATGGGGAATTTACTTTAAAAAGACATTTATTTTTAGCTGTGTCATACATATTGCTTATGAGTAGGAAAGGACAGTAAATTAATACTGATGTGTAACTGTAATATTAGAACAAAAATAAAAATACCAATGACAAGTAAAATGCAAGTTTTGATTGTGAAGGTTTAAAACTACTATTTAAAGCTGCAATAAAAAATGTGAATAAAAAGAGATTATGTTGGGTAGAGGGAAGCCTTCTTTTTGTTTGGTGCTTATCCTGTATCACAAAAGAATACCTGATATCTCCTGGAAGGGGAAGAGATAATAATAAACAAAACAAAACAAAACAAAACAAAACAAAACAAAACAAAACAAAACAAACAAAACAAAAACAAACATTCTTTTCATTGACTTCTCCTGGCACCTGAGAGGAGAATGGTCACAACCTCAAATTTTTCTCCCACTCTGCTTGTTGAGTTTCTGCCTATAAATGGTAGATAATGATTCTGGCCATCAGGAGGAACTGAATATCTCTTTTCATTTAAATAATTTCTGAAATGCTGTGCTCATCTCTGCCATTGTGAAATCTTGCTACCACTTTCCCATGTCCAAATTCTATATGTCTTTAAGACATTATGCACATGATAAACTTTAATAAAATGCCTGTTGACTGACAATTATTTGTGAAATGATATAGTTCAATTGTTTGATTGTCAATATCTTGCCCTTCCATATATATTATAATTATTATTTGAAATTTACTAGTTCCTTGGTATTGGACAAATCAATTAATGTGATTAAATATCATTTTTTCATTATGTAAATGAGACTAATAATATTACACTACATATCTAAAAAGGCTTTTTAAAAAGTGCTTTCTTGATTGCACTAACATTGATGTCATTATTCCTGTTAAACAAAGTCTGGGGCAAACAATAACAGTAGAAAACCAAGTCTACCCATGGAGAAATTCTAATGGCACTGTGTCAAAATAATTTGACCTGGCTGATGATTTAGATTTTGACATAACATTTTTATTACTAACTAGGTTTTATAGTTTGAGCTTTTGGGCCATTTTTCTCCAAATGTAAAATGATAAGTTAGGAACCACTGGCAATTATTACCATCAAGATCCAAGACATTAGCTATTTGTCTTTTGTATACATAAAGGCAAAGAACTAATTTTGCCAATGGCAGGAGAAAAGAATAAAAAAGTCCTAAATCTACCCTGTAGCTCAGTCTTGCTAAACAGATTCAGATGTGATTTTCATGGACTGGGGTAGCAACTAGAGGAATGATATTAGTGAAAAAAAAAATTGTCTCTCCAAAAATAGAAAAAGAGATTGATTTCAACAAGCAGGAGTCTGGAAAAGAGACAAAGGAATCCAAAAGACATATTTAATATAAGTTTGGAAACTTTTCCTGTTTGTTATTCTATGGCTAGATGATGCTGTAGGTTTGATTCATAAAAGACCTAAACTGGCCCTTGAGGCTATGTTTAAAAATTCAGAGAACTCACTACTGGAGAAAGGCAACCTAGAAACTGTAATGTGTAGGCCAGATAGAAAACCATGGTAAAGAAAAGCAGAAGACTTGAAGAAATGGAAGGTAATAAAATTTCAGAAGCCACTTGGTGGAAACAGAGAGGACAGAATCCTCTCACAGAGACACAGTATCTATGTAACAGGGTATAGCTTAAAAATATTGCCACATAAGCAAATGACACAGCAGTTTTATCATATTGGAAAGAGAACTGGGAAGTGAATAGCTTCACCAAAATTGGAAAAGGCTTTCAGCACAGAGATAGGCCTGACCCCAGTAGCAAAACTGGGTATTTTTACTACCTGTACTGTAAATCTTCTCTCTTGTGTTTCTTGCACACTAATATTTTACTTATGTAATATTTTTCCTCCTTGCGGTATAAGGCTGCTAGCTGGCACATCGAATAGACTTCCTAGTCTGGAGTTAGGAAGACCTGAGTTCAGACCTGGACTCAGAAACTTACTACATGTATGACTCTGAACAAGTCTCTTAATTCCATTTGCCTGACTTTCCACCTCTGTAAAATGAGTTAAAGAAAGAAATGGTAAAACCATTTCATTGGCTCCAGTATCTTTGCCAAGAAAAACCCAAATAGAGAGTTGAAAATAACAGGAAAAAACAACAAAGACATCTAAGGGAGAATACACTATTATGTATATGGAAAAAATATTCCTTGTGATTTAGTTTGATATACTATTTAATTAAATGTATTTTGAATTCAATTAGTTAATTTTCATTTAATTTGTTAAAAGAAAAATTGGTGGTAGCTTCCCAACAATGGTGTGGAATGGATATTAATCCAAATCATTACTTGAGACTGGGTACCATTCAAGGGTACTGAAATTTAGAGTTCTAGCTTTATATATGTGTGTGTGTGTGTGTGTGTGTATACATATATGTATATATTTGTATGTGTGTATATGTATATGTATAGATAGATAATCTGTATGTATAGATATATTTATATATAGAGAGAGATATATTTGCATAGGTGTGTATACATACATACAAACATACACACATCTCTATCTATATTTTTATGTTGTTCAGTCATTTTTCACTCATTCCTAACTCTTGTGAACCCATTTGAGGTTTTCATAGAAAAAACTTTGGCATGATATTCCATTTTTTTTTCCCAGCTCATTTTACACATGAAGAAACTGCAGTAAGCAGGATTAAGTGACTTTGTAGGATCACAGATTGTAATTCTCTGAAGCTGAAATTGAACTTAGGAAGATGTCTTCCTGACTCCTGGCCTGGCACTCTATATACTGTACCACCTAGGTGTCTATATCTATCCATCTCTCTCTTTCTCTGTCTCTGTCTCTCTCTGTCTCTCTCTTTCTCTGTCTCTGTCTCTCCATCTCTCTATAAATATATCATCTTGGCAGATTGGTCAAACTAAGTTGAGGGTAATTGATGGGCCTCAAACTCATTAGTGAGTTAGTGGGGTGTCTGCCCAAAGCATGTGAAGCATCTTCCCCTGGCAGAATAAACAGATGAAAACAATTTATTGCAACAACCATGAAGGCAGCTGAAGCAGGTGCTATGGAATCCTTAAAGCTTCATCAGAAATAAAAGTCACCAAGCCATCCATTGCATCCCAAAACATCACCAATCATCTTGACTTGGTATTACCACCCACTGTACTTTGATGACAAAGGAAGAGAAAATGATACTTAATACATGCACAGGTCAAGAAATCATCCTGTGATGTGATTTTACTCTTTGAAAACAAAGGATAAACAACTATACTCACTTATGTGTATGTTCCTTTTTATTTCTGTTCGTCAATGGCTCTCATGTATTATCCCCAACTCTTTAAACATACAATTACGACATTGCACAGGTCTTTATAATCAGTCAGACTATTATAAGAATTTACTCTCAGATTTGCTCATGTCGATTCACCTTATCATCTTCATAGACACCCTACATCAAAAAGCAGATCACTATTCTTCAAGTATCAATCTTTTCACATAATTCCTGTGCCAAAAATTCTTTTGTATTTTCCTTTTTCCAACGGAGTTAAGCTGAACTTAGTTTCTGACATATGTGGTCCTCAAAATCTAGTGTCATTTTGTCTTTCTAAAAAATGGTCTCTTATTGCCCTTGCTATTGTCTTCTCTACTTCAGGAAAACTGAACAATGCTTTAAGTCTCAAATACATCACTTTATGGCCCCTCTTGGTCTTTTCCAATGAGTTCCCCCCCTTTTTTAAATTATGTGACTAAAGTATTGAAGCTAAATTAAATTAAAAACTAAAGTTTGACTTTCTGGTGATAGTCTGAATTCATTTCTTTAAGTATTGATTGATTGATTGAATTTCTTTGCTGTCCAAGGGATGCTCAGTCTTATACAATACCACAATTCAAAAGCATCTATTCTGTGATGTTCAGCTTTCCTTAAAGTTCAACTCTCCCAGCCACACATTGGTACTGGAAAAATTATAATTGACTATATTTATCAACAAGGTGATGTCTCTGCTTTTTATAATGTTTTTCAAATTTGCCATAGTTTTCCTTCCAAGTATTTCTTGGATACAATAGTATAGACTCTTACAGTGATTCCATTTTTTTTCCCTCTTTTCTTCTAAGAAGTGATAGAACCAGTTGCCAAGATCATAGTATTTTTGATGCTAAGTTTTAAACCAACTTTTTCATGCCCCTCTTTCACCCTCTTCAGAAGGCTGCTTAGTTCTCTTCTTCCTGTTATCAGAGTTACCATTGGCATATCTGAGATGGTTAATGTTTTCCCCAGCAAACCTAATTCCAAGTTTTGATTCATCCAGCATAGCATTTTGCATGATGTACTCTGCATATATTTTAAAGAAATAAGAAATAATATGCCTTGTTTTTTTCCTTTTCCAGTATTAAATCTGTTCCATGTTTAATCCTAACTATTCCTTCTTGACCTGAAACAGGTTTCTCAGGAGACAAATAAGATGATCTGGTACTTCCATCTCTTTGAGGACTTGCCATATTTTGTTATGATTCACACAAAGACTTTAGTATAGTCAATTAAACAGAATGTGTAATTGTTTTGTTTTTTTTTGAAATTGTCATGCTTTTTCCATAATCCAATGAATTTTCATACTTTGAATTCTAGTTCTTATGCCTCTTCAAAAACTAGCCTGCTCTTTTGATATTTCTTTGTTCCTTATTGCTGAAGTCTTGCTTATGGAATCTTCCCCTCCCATTTTAAATATTATTTTATTTTAACAAATACATCTAAAGATAGTTTTCAACATTTATTTTTGGGAAACTTTGTGTTCCAAATTTTTTCCCTCCCTCCATTATTTGCCTCCTCCCCAAGACAGTAAAGCTTACAAAACCTTAAATATAACCTTGCTGCCTTGGAAAATGAGTGAAATTGGTTGGCAATTTGAACAGACTTCAGCAATGCCCTTCTTTAGAATTTGGACATAAACATATCTTTTCCAATCCAAATGCTACTATTGACATTTCCAAATTTGTTTTCATACTGATTGCAGCAAATTAAAAGCATTATTTTTTTTTTTAAATTTTTTAGGATTTTAAATAGCTCAGATGGAACTCCATCAGTTCCCTTAGTCTTATTGCTAGGAATGCTTCCTAAGATCAACTTGACTTTATTTTCCAAGACATCTGGCTCCAAATCAGCAACCATAGTATTGAGGCTATCAGTGATGTAATGAACTGTCTTGCAAAGTTTCTCTGTCTATTCATAAAACTATAAGCTTCATGAACCTATGGGTGGACTCCCATCTAACTTTTATTATCCCTTGGTACATACTACTATTTTCTACATATTTAGGTGCTTAATAACTTTTTTTTCCTTTTTAATAAATGTTTAATGAATATCTGCTCTTCAGGCAAAGAAGAGTAGGGAGTTGTTAAATACTAGATGCCATCAGTCTGAGGCAAAACTGGCAAATGACTGTGTTGCTGCCTGAGAGTACTAATGCATGTTTAATACAAAAAGGTCTGCACTCAGATGGAGAATCCAAGGATGAATCCAATATCTGATCCTTATAAACTGTAGAACCCTGATCCTGTAACAATCTCTTGGGACCTCAGTTTTCTCAATTCTGAATTGGGGATAATGTTTATACCCATTTTAGAGGACAATTATAAAGAACAAGGGATATAATGTATGTCAAATAATTTATACATATTCAGACACTGTTGAAATAATATTCCTTTGTAATGTGCAATCAGCCTGTAATTTCATTAGTCTAGAAGGGAACTTTCTTCCTTCCCTTCTGCTAAGGCTAATTTGTCTTACTTGTAACTTGCAGTCCCAGAGAGCTGCTCAAGGAATTGAAGGGTTAGGGGAATTTATCTAGAGTCACAAAGGCAGTAGAGAGCAGAGGTAAGACTTGTACCCAAATCTATCTGCTTACTCTTTATTTGTCATACCACACTCTCATTATTATAATAATTTAGTACATTTTTCTTGACTAATTCTGATGCCAGGATTAGAAAAATAATTTCTTTCAGCAAAGTGTAGCTACCTCTGATGAGAAGCAATCAATAGGGTGGCTTCAAAACTTATGCTTAGAAAATTAATTTTAAATTTACTTGATTTTGATTATGGACTAAAGGATAAGGTACTTAATAGGGGCACAGCAGCTGCTTTGAATGCAGCCGATTTAAAATTACATAGCATCTGCCTAATGAGATTATTGTTTGTTATTGATTGTGTCTGTCATTTTTGAGGACAACAATAGCAACCCCCCCACCCCATATATATTTATCTAGGTGATCTGTTCAACTACCAATCCATAGTAAATTTATATATGTCTCACCTTTAAAAATAATAAGAAATATAATTGATTCAATGTTAGACTCTTGAAAAATGAAAGTGAAAAACCAAAAAAAAAAAATTCCCAGTGTCTCTTAGTATGGTTTATATATTAGATTTTCATCTCTCTTACTAAGGACATAGTGAAACTGTCCTTTCTTTTTTTATCAGTTTCCTATGTTGTCCCTCTAAGGTAATAAGTAAAAATCAATTGCCTTCTGTACAATTCCCCTGAGAGAAGAGATGATCTTGAGGAAAAAATGAAAACAGGAAGGTACCAGGAGGCTTTAGCAATACTTGAGCAGCACAAAAGCTCATTTTGAGGATAAAATATATGTCTTTTTTTCCAGTTTCTTTTTCTTCACCTCTTTCTTCCTATTCTATTACTTCACCCACTCAAAGATCTTCTAAATCTTACAGAATGACTCCCCCAAACAATCTTTGTCCTTGGAGAATTGTTCATGAGATTTAAAACTAGAAAACCTTTTATAGATTATGTGGCCCTTTTACTTTTGCAGCTGATCACATCAATAGTAAGAAAAGAAACAGGATTTAAACATCAGTCTAAGAAGGGAGATTTTAACTGGGACGTTTAGGAAACCAGAATTTTCAGGAAGTAGAGGTGAGAAAGAGAAGTCATCTGGCATCCTAAGGTTGGTCAACTAGAGCATCATAAGGGCAGGATCTTCTTTGGGCATTTGAAGAGACTTTGGCTCTTCATGTGACTTTGGAAGACCTATAATCTCTCTGGATCTTATTTTCTTTTTAATTACTATTATAGGAGAATTAAGTTAGATCACCTCTGAGGTTTCTCCCCCTTTTAAATCTATGAGCCTATGAATCCCTAAAAATCCCATTTTACAAATAGAGCTATTGAAGTTCACAGATAAGAAATAATTTTGGTTAAATCACACAAGCAGTGAAAAGTAATATGATACAATAGACTTGAACCCTCATCAAGTCACTTCACTTTTCAGAGTTCTAAGTAACCATGTAAGGCAATAGTTTTCAAACTACATTTAAAGGTTTAAAACTGTTTTCATCATAACATACAGATAATATTTAGACTTGGATGTCTATATAGTCCATAATAAAGAGTGAGGTGAAAAAAGCAAGAGATCAATGTACAGTAATAACAAATGCTATTGTAACAACAACTTTGAACTATGAAGTCATTTTGCCGCTCATAAAAACCCAAATTAACTACAAAGGACTCAAGAAGGAAGATGCTATCTGCCTCGAGAGAAGGAAATGATAAATAGAAATATATGTGTATATATAATCTGTGTATAATGGTTGATATCGCTAGCATAGGGGGAGGAGAAAATAAAAAAAAAGAAAAAAGGAGTTAAATGCTAACTTTATTATATATTTTAAAGGAATAGCAAGTTATACAAAATAGATTACATGGGCAAATATATTTTTATTCTACTATGTTATGGAAATGTGTGTTTTATTTCATAAATAAAAATAATATTAAAAGTTTTTTTTTAATTTTGAATATGCTAAATATCTTTCTATCTACATCTTTATGTATTTCTATCTACCTATCTCACAAAAACAAAAGTCTTTTGTGAAGGTTGTCAGTAATTTTTTCAGTTTATCATATCATAAGATTCATAAAATCACAATAAACATATAATAATAATCATAAAATCACAGTAATCATATGATAATAATCATAAAATCACAGTAATCATATCATAATCATAATGCAATAATCGATTCATAAAATCAACCCTCATTCTATAAGTATCTATAACATAAATATAGTTCTCAAGAGTTATTTTTTCTTGTTACCTTTTTATGTTTCTCTTGTGTTCTGTGTTTGTAGATCAAATTTTTTGTTCAGTTCTGGTCTTTTCAGTAGAAATAGGTGAAATTCTCCTATATCATTGAATGACCATCTTCTTCCCTGGAAGATAATGCTCATTCTAGTTGGGTAACTTATTCTTGGCTGTATTCCAAGTTCCTTTGCCCTTCGGAATATCTGATTCCAGGCCCTTCGATCCTTCAAAGTAGAAGCTGCTAGGTCCTGTGTGATCCTAATTGTAGCTCCCCAATATTTAAATTGTTTCTTTCTGGCTTCTTGTAATATCTTTTCCTTGGTATGATAGTTCTGGAATTTAGCCACGGTTGTCAGTAATTTTTAAGCATATAAAGAAGTCCTGATGTAAAACATTTGGAAATTGCTTCCAAAAGAAAATAAAATGCATATAGCATACCAACCAGCATTGGTAGAAAAAGTTTTATCACTTGGTAGTACTCTATACTATTGGAATTACAAGTCCAGACTGTTTCTCAATTATATAAGTATTATGTAGCAATGTCAAGCTTCAAAGCATGTCTTCTAACACCCAATTTAGTTTTCTTTCCATTAAATCATTTAGCTTGAATCTATCATTTTTCTTAAAAATCATGAGAATCCTAAAACCTCAAATATTATTGTCTAAAGTTTTTATATGAAGATACAGAGAATTAGTGTCCATACAGGAGCAAGCAGGCATTTCTTCCATATGCAACATAGTTTTCTGATCATATTCCTTGCTTGTTGCTTTTCTTGCTCTGTGTTCTGCCTTTTGTTCTCTTTTCCACCTTTTTTCCCCCCAGTTATGTATCAAGGAAGTTTTTAGCTTTCATTTTTATGAGATTTTGAGTTCCAAAGTTTTCTCCCTCCTTTTTTTCCTTCCCCATTTCCAATAAGAGTAAGGATTTTCATAGAGTTTATACATATGCTATCATGTAAAACATAATGTTGTAGTCCACACTCAGTTCCCACAGGCCTCTCTCTGGATGTATATGGCTTTCTTCATTACTGAACAATTTGACCTGGTTTGAATCATCTCATTGTTGAAGAGAGCCATGTCCATCAGAATGGATCATCACATAGTCTTGTTGTTGCCATGTATAATGATCTCCTGGTTCTGCTTATTTCACTTAGCATCAGTTCATGCAAGTCTCTCCAGGCCTCTCTGAAATCAGTGGATAACATTTTCTAGCATGAGTTGTTTGTACTTAACTTGGATCACTATTGCTGAGAAGAGCTGAATTAATCCTAGCTGATCATTACATAATGCTGCTATTCCATCTTGTAATAGTTTCTCTCATCACTTCTATTTCATTGAATTAATTTCCTTCAAGAATCACCTAAACTACCACCTTCTACATGAGACTTTTCATGATCATTCTCCTTTCCCTTATATATCTCCTTTCATTATATACATACATACATACATACATATGTATATATGTATGTGTATATATATATATATATATATATATAATGAGATTGTATATATAGATGCATCAAAGCTACATTGAATTGGCTCAGGAAAGCTCATTGTCAAACTTTCAGTGTATTTATATACCAGAAACAGTAAAGACTAACAATCAGGGCTTGATTTATTTTTTTTGTTGTTGATTGTTTAGACTTAAAAATGCAATATTGAAGATTATAATTGAGTATATCATCTTAAAATATATTGTGTTTACATTTTGCTCAACAAATGATTATTAAAAATTTACCAACATACTTCTGCAAGAGAAAGACAGAGGAGGCTTAGCTAGGTGCAGGGGATAGAACACTGGCCCTGTAGTCAGGAGGACCTGAATTAAATCTCATCTCAGACACATAACTTCCTGGCTGTGTAGCCCTAGGCAATTCAGTTAACACCAATTGCCTCAGCAAAAAAAAAAAAAAAAAAAAAAAAGAATCTTGAAAGGACCTCAGGAAAGGTCTGTGTCACTTTAATAAAAGGGAGGTGCAGCCCTGAAGTCAGGAAGACCTGAGTTCAAATCTGGTCTCAGACACTTAACATTCCTTAGCTGTGTGACCCTGGGCAAGTCACTTAACCCCAATTGCCTAAGCAAAAAAGCAAAAAATTAAAATAAAATAAAATAAAATAAAAGGGAGGTGCACCTCAGTGTAGATGTGGTAAGGGCAATCTAGAAGGATGCTCTTAGTCATGGCACAGATCAATAAATGAGGATGCTGAGTCCTAGCTCAGATAGTTCCATATCATGCCAGTGGTGAGTCTTTCAGCCCCAATTCAGAAAACAAATTGTAAACCCTGGGATCCCATGTATGACAGGTACAACTAAGCCAGTTTCTCACACACACACACACACACACACACACACACACACACACACACATACAGTGAGTAAGTTGCCAGCAATTCAGGCTCCAGCACACAAAATCAATTACCAGGCCCCAATTCTCCAGCAAAAGCAGTTGGAACAGTTTCCCCTCAGCACTAGAAGCAAAGTTCAGCTTTAAAAAAATAAGTAAAAAAACAAAAAGAGCCCTGATCATAGAAACTACTACTTTGGCAGGGAAGATCAAAACACAAACAGAAGAGGAGAACAATGGCAAAATGCCTACACACTAAACATGAAACCTCAAAGAGGAATATGAATTGATCTCAAATTCAAAAGGTTCTCTTGGAAGAACTCAAAAAAGATTTTTAAAAATCAAGTAAAAAAGATAGGAGAAAAATTGGGGAAATAAATAAGTTATGAAGAATAATTGTGAAAAAAAAAGGAATCATTATTTTGGAAAAGGGAGCACAAAAATTGAAGAAAGCAACTTCTTAAAATATAGAATTAAACATTTGGAAAAGGAGTTTTAAAAAGCTAACTGAAGAAAATAATTCATTAAAAATTAGAATTGGGGGCAGTTAGATGGCTCAGTGGATAGAGTACCAGCCCTGAAGTCAGGAGCACCTGGGTTCAAATCTGGTCTCAGACACTTAACATTCCCTAGCCTGGACAAGTCACTTAACCTCAATTGCCTCAGCAAAAAGGAAAAAAAAATAGAATTGTATGAATTGAAGCTAACAGTTCTATGAAACATCAAGAATGAATTTGACATCAAAAGAATGAAAAAATAATATGAAATGTAAATACCTCATTGGAAAAGCAAACCAAGAGAGATCATCTAAGAATTACTGGGGGAAGAGGGGAGTGTTGCAGGTAGATGTTGCAATGAATAAAGCAACTGTCCTGAAGACAGGAGGATCTGAGTTCAAATCCAGCCTCAGACACTTATAATTTACTATCTGTGTAACTCTAGTTAAGTCACTTAACTCCCACTGCCTCACAAAATTATATCTATATCTGTATATATAAGATAGCCTGCAGGTCATGACCAAAAACAAAAAATCCTGGACACCATCTTTCAAGAAATTATCAAGGAAAGCAGCCCCAATAACCTAGAAACTGAGATTCCAAAATAAAACTGCAAGAAATATTGTAGACATATTCCATAATTATCAGATCAAGAGAAAAATACTGCAGGCACCCAGAAATAAATGATTCAAATATTAAAAAAAAAACAGCAACAACAAAAAAATACAGTCAGTATTATCCAAAATTTAGCAGCTTCTACATTAAAGAATCAAAGAACATGGAATAAGATAATCCCGAAGGCAAAGCAAGTTCACTTACAACCAAAAATAAACCTGCAAAATTGAGCATAATCTTTAATGAAAATGAATGGACATTCAATAAAATAGGAACTTTTTTTTTCTTTATGAAAAGACCAGAGCTTAACAGAAAATATGATCTATAAGTAAAAGACTCAAGCAAAGCACAAAAAGGTAAACAGGAAAGGGGAAAGTTTTTTTTTCTAATAAAATAAAATTGTTTGTATCCCTTTATGGGAAAATGATACTTGTATTTCTTGACAACTATGTCTCTATTAGGACAGTTAGAAGAAGTATACATAGACAGAGGATGTGGGTGTAAATTGACTTTAATGTGATGATATAAAAAAGGGGTTAAAAGTATGACACTGAGAGAAGAGTAAAGGAGAGGCTGAATGGGGTAAAGTATATCACATGAAGAATCACAAATGATCTAAGGAATGGGGGAAAGCAGTGCTTAAATCTTAAATCTTAGTCATCAGGTTTGTCTCAAAGAGGGAATAACGTACACATTTAATTGGGTATAGAAATTTATCTTATTTTACATGGAAGGAGAGGGGAAAGAAGAAAGAAAAGAAATGGGGAAGATTGCTGGCAGTACAGAAAAAGGAGATAAAAGGCAAAAGAAAAAAGAGGGTGGTAAAAGAGAGAACAGATTAAGGAAATTGGGTGTCAAGCAAAACACTGGTGATGAGGTAAAGGGTGAAAAGAGAGAGAATAGTATAAATGGGGAAAAGCATGATACACAGAAATACAAAGCTAGTAATCAGAACTCTGAAAGTGAATGGGATGAAGACTCCCATAAAACCTCCTATTTTAAGAGAATAGTAGAGTGGTGTAAAAATCAGGATCCCCTAAAGTGTTGTTTATAAAAACACATTTGAAAGCGATAGATACACAGAATAAGGGTTGGAGCAAGATATATTGTGCATTAGTTGGAAAAAAAAAAGAGGCAAGAGTAACAATCCTGATCTCTGACAAAAGAAAAGCAAAAATATATCTAATTAAAAGAAATAAGGAAGGAACCTATATCCAACTAAATGGTACCATAGATAATTAAGTAATATCAATACTAAACTATGGTAGCCAAGTTAGAGAAGTGAGTAACAGGAAGATATAAAGAGAAAAAAAAATATACTAGTGGGTGACTTCAATATTGCCCTCCCATAACTAGAAAAGTACAGCCATAAAATAAACCTTTTTTCCCCTTCAGTGAGTGGTACCTAGCACTTACATAAAAAATGGTCATATATTACTACACAAAAACCTCGCAATCAAATGTAGAAAGGCAGAAATATTAAAGGCATCCTTTTCATATCATGATGCTATAAAAATTACATGTAGATCAAAAATTAATTGCAAACAATAATCTAATCCCAAAGAATTTGTGGGACAAACAATAAATATAAAAAAAACACAATAATTTCATCAAGAGAATGACAATAATGAGATATCATACCAAAACTTATGGGACACATCCAAAGCAGTTCTTAGGAAAATTTTAATCTCTTTATCTTTTCTTGAAGAAAATAAAGAGCAAATCAAAAAACAACTAAAAAAAACAAAAAAAAGGGAGGAATATCAAGTTAAAAATCTCTAATCAAATACTAAATTAGAAATTCTTAAAAAGAAAAAAAAGAAATTGAAATAATTGAAATAAGAATGATTAAATTAATAAAACTGAGTTGATTTTATGAAATTTGCAGAACAACTATTGATCTAGTTTGATAGAAGGACTTTTCTTATTTGGAACAATTCCAATGAAATCACATGTCCAGACCAATTCAGTTGCAGATTACATAATGTTGTTTTCATAAAAATCCCATATAAAAGATAATTTAAATAATATTCTTATTTAACAGGTAAATAAACTGAATCCCAAAGAGAATGTGATTGTTTTGTTATGTTTGAAAAGAGCAATTTAGTGGACTTTATTTGCATTTGAACTCATGAAACTTTAAGATTGGAAAAGATAGGAAGAAGATTGAAGAGATAGGAAGAGCCCTCCCAAAATTTTAAGTAGTTCCTCCACTATGATGAAACCTTGTCCAAAACTTTGAGATTGTCTGGCAAATGGGGTCCTGCTAGAATGTATACAGATAATCGATTCATTCATGTGTGGATGATAAAGGAAATTTCCATGTCACAGATGAATTCTTTGGCTAGTAAATACTTCAGTTTGACTGCTTACCATCTTTAAAAAAAATAGATTCAAACAAACACAGCATAGACAGGGTAATTATGGGTGAAAATTGAAGTATGGCAGAGTTACTGTGAGCCACTATCGTCTACATACATTTATACCACCACATACCCTGAGATTGTACTGGCACGCAGCAATTATCTCCAGCTGCAGGCAAAGAAGCTGAATGTACAATGGCCATCGTGCTTCTCCATCTCTGAATGCATGCCATTTCAGACGTTTCATCAGATCCTCCTTAATTACACCATATACACTTTTTTGTCAGAGGCTGACATCTTCCTTATTCATCAGCTGTTGTCATGTGTTAACACTTGCTTGTCCTGATGGCAGAAAACATATGCATTTGTTCCTAAAGCCTATTCTGTAAATTTATCCCAAACTCAGACATAAATTTCTGTTTCCCAATATTTTTTTTCTTGATTAACTTAACCAAAAGTGATGCTTTCTGACTCTTAAGTCTCGAGACAATATTCTCTCTACAATGTTGTTGATCAGTTGTTTCTGATTCTTTGTGACCCCATTTAGTGGTTTCTGGAGTGGTTTGCTATTTCTTCTCAAGCTCATTTTACAGATGAGGAAACAGAGGTAAAAAGGCTTAAGTAACTTGCCTAAGGCTACATAGCTGGTTCATGTCTGAGACCAGATTTAAACTCAAAAAGATGAATTGTCCTGATTCTGGGTGTGATTGCCTATCCATTCTGCTACTGAGCTGCATGGCAAATGCTTATAGAATTTCAGGTATCTATATGCTATGAAAAATATACCACTGGACTTGGAGTCAGCTGAAGAAATGGATTCAAGTCTTACTTTTGAAGTTTATCAGCTACTGGATCAGAGACAATTCATGATCCCTCTTTGAATCTCAGCCAGACTGTTTTTTTTTTTTTTTTTGAAGGGGTGAGGGGGTAAGAAGGAAAATGGAAAAAAAAAATTGTGGCTTTAGTCAGCATTAAGAAAATGTTTCACATACAAGCTCACTTCAAACATTGATTCAACTATCCCAAAATATACAGATGCTCTTATGTTACATCTTTGCCATACTTTAATTTCCACTAGTAATTACCCTGAGATGAGATTTTGTAAATTTTAAACCTAGACAGGTGCCTGAGGCACTGAGCATTGCCATGACTCACCCATGGTCACACAGCTAGTGTTCATTAAAGTCATGTCTTGAATCCATATCTTTCTGTCTCTGGGATCCATCTTCTTTCCACTTAATTATGTTGATTTTATAAAATGATGGCAATAACTGAATTACCTGCCTCATAGAAAACTTGTTAAAACATAGAAATCAATTTGGAAAACCATGTTCCATGAGCATTGCTTCAATGGAGATTCATCAGTATGATAGCTGTGTAGGTTTGGTTCTATGCTCTCCAACATCTATGATTATTGTAATTTGTCCTTTTAAACTTCATTATCACTGAAAAAAGGATCTCTTTTAATCCATTCACCCAGATTTCAACACTCTAAGTCATCCTTGCAGAGCTATAACCAGGAATTCCAGTATTTGGCAAATTCAATCAACCTGAATTGGGAAATGTTTATAAAGGTGTATGTGAGGGAGGGGTTATATTCCATAGTGTGCCCATTCTTGAGTATTGTTGAAGTTGTTTGGAAGGGAAAGTAATAGAATTTGAGGAGAATAGGAGGAAAAAATGGTATTGAGAATTCTTAATCAAATCGAGAGTGAGATCTGAAACTTTTGGAGGAGGAGGAACAGTGATCTGGCATCTTAAATGATAGCAATGGGGATCTGGGAAGATAATAGCTTAAAGGAGGATAAATGGATGGTGAATGGTAGTAAAAATAGAATGTGGATGTGGTCATAGGAAACAAGAATATACATATTCCTCCCCTTAGCTCTCAGTATTAAGGAACAGCCAGTCTTGGAAAATTGGAGTATTGAAGGAGAAAACATGTTTTAAATGAATAACTGAAGGTGGGAGAAATATGGAAGGAAGAGATTTAAGATTATAGGATTTTGAGGTATAAAAATATAGAGAGGTTATCTAGTAACTACAAATCAAGTTCACTCATTTTCTTTATACTCAAAGAAAGGTAAATGTACTTGTCCAAGGTCAAATAGGAATCTACTATCTAAAGAGGGAGATACCAAATAAGCAAATATGTACAAACAAGATATATTCAGGATGAAGAGAATGTAAGTAAGAGTGAGAAGGCACTAGAATTTAAACCAAATTGAGAAAGACAATATGAGGATTTATTTGAGATTTAGGGGAAGCCAGGAGGCAGAAGTAAGGGGACAGAAAGAGAAAATGCCTAAAGATGAAACATGTAGGATATTACTCATGGAACAATCAGGAGATTGGATTCTTTTTTCTTTCTTTTTTTTTTTTTTCTTACTAAAATGTAGGTATCTTGAGGGTTGGAACTCTTTTTGCTTTTTGTTTATATTTTCTGCATTTAATAAAACTTGACACACTAGAAGCCTTAAGTATTTGTTGATTAATGACTTTGAATTAATTACTTCTCTTGGTGGATGTTATACCTCCATAATACAATGTAGCAGGAATAATTTGTTTTGTTGCTTGTTTGTTTGTTTTTCCCTTAAAAATATAGAACCTGTAGTGGATGCTTAATTCATGTTTCTTACATTGGATTTCATTGGAAAAGGGAAGAGTATTTTAACTAAGTGACTGGGGAATTGACTTAATTTTTAAATCTGCTAGGTATGAATAATTGAAGGATTGTAGATCTGCCTTTCCAGTTTTATTAATCCTCATTGCTGTTCTGGGAAAAAGATACTCAATCTCCTGATCCTGGGCATTTTCACTAACTGCCATTCATTCTTAGAATGCTCTCCCTCATTTTCACCCTAAGGTGATGATTATCATCAATTTTTCTTATCTATGGCTTATTGATACGTGGTTGTTTCAGCATTGTCCCATTCCCATCCACCCACTCCCAGCAGATTATGAGAATCTTGAGAACATATTCTGTGTGTTTTATATATTCTTTGTGTCAGTTAAGTACAATGATGCTGAACACTTATAGTATTTAAATGAATAAGCATTATCTACAGTCATCAAATTATAGAGCTTTTTCTATTTTGTGAATATATAGGTACAATATTGATAATTATAATCATTTAGATATGTTTATGTAGATATGTGTTTGTGTTTGTGTGTGTATGTGTGTGTGTGATAGGATCTTTTACTTCAGAAGGCACAGCCACAAATAAATACACTGGAACATAATCTCTTTGTTGCCCTGTAACACCTTCCTCTCTGAGCAGAATAAAGGTAAATTCATAATTTAGTTCCAAGGCCCAAGACCTTTCTGGGCTGAAGCCCCAGGGACTTTTGATCTCAGAGTTTTCCATACCAGCCTTGTGATCTGTAGTATTCTTCCTATAATTCTGGCTCTAAGGTCCTAGTCCACTGGGCATCACCTCTGACACATGAAACTGAGGACAAACACTGCAGTACAAAATCAAACATCTTCATGTCTACTTCTTGGAGTTGGAATAAAAGAACAGAATCAAGATAAGGAAACACCCTTCCCATTTATTGGTTTACTTCAAGGCTTTCACACTGAAAGTAGCAGATAAGAGTTTCTGAAGAGAGTACACCCAGGAAGATGAAAGAAAAGAAAGCAAATAGCTCAGTCTTGTCACTTTTAAAGAGTAAGACAAACATTTATGTCATAACAGACCAACAAGTTCCTTGTTAGTCAAACTGGACATGTTCTAAAGGACAATTTAGGAAAATGAGTAGATGCCCATTCAATTGGGGAATAACCAAATAAGTTGTGGTAGACAAACATAATGGAATATTATTGATCTATTAAAATGATAAACAGGAGGGAAGCTAGGTGGTTCAGTGGATAGAGCACCAGTCCTGAAGTCAGGAAGACTTGAGTTCAAATGTAGCCTCAAACACTTAATACTTCCTAGCTGCATGACCCTGGACAAGTCACTTAATCCCAATTGCCTCGGCCAAAAAAAAAAAGAAAAAAAAAAAAAGATGAACAAACTGATTTTAGAAAGGCCTGAAAAGATTAATATGAACTGATGCTGAGTGAAACCAGCAGAATCAGCAATACATTGTATATGGTAACAGCAAGATTGTGCCATAATCAACTATGAAAGATTTAATTCTTCTCAGTGATTCAATGATCAAAGGCAATCCCAATAAACTTTGGATAGAAAATGCCATCTGCATCCAGAAAGAAAATTGTGAAGATTGAATGTAAATCAAGACATTCTATATTCACTTATTTTTTGTTTTTATTTTTTCTCCTGTAGTTTTGTTTTTCCCTTTTGTTCTGAATTTTCTCTCTCAACATGATTCATAAAGAAATGTGTATTAAAAAGTTAATATACATGCATAAAAATAAAAAAAAATAAAATGAAGGGAGTGGAAAAAAATAAAGCCTCAATTACAAATGTATATAGCTAGTCATTTCTACTGCCTGAATGATAATTTCTTTATATTTAAGATGAAAGACTTGGAGTAAATGAGGTCTAAGTCCTCATTTAGCTCTGGCTATGATTCTATGATATGCCACATATGTATGTCAGATCTTGTACTTATAAGGCTGTGGTTTTATTATTTTTTTTTGAACTGAAGTTTTAAACAGTCTAACTATGCATATTAACTTTTATCTTCTTTGAGATTTTGGCCCACTAACACACTAATAAAACCAGTGAGCCCACTCCTTGTTTAATTAGCCACAAAAAGTGAATATTTTCCCCATGTTATTGCATTTCAAAAAGATAGCAAGAGACTATAATTCTATTTATTTCCCAAATACACAAGCTGGTATTCCAAATTTACTATCAGCACTGTAACATAGCTGAGTTCAGGTTAGGATTGGTGTAAAGGGGAAAAATGCTGCTTTGTAAACATAAATTTGGAGAAAATGTCATATTATAAATTTGGATGGGAAGGATTCCTTCTCTTTCTAAGGTCAGAATAATTTTCTGCAACTGATTGGTAGTCCTCTTCAGTGAATTAGGAAAAAGAAAAGAATGCCAAAGAGAAGAGAAGAAGTGAAATGAAAAGAGAAGAGAAGGGGAAAAAAAGAAAAGAAAAAGAAAATTATATATATATACATATATATATATATATATATATATATATATATATCCCTATATAAACACAGATTTTTCAGTGGAACTGCATTGAATAATCCCTTTAAATTGTTCTTATTTGTCTCTGCACAGGTAAATTGTTCCCAGTAACAAAAAGTTGTTGAATAATGGGTGAGACCCAAGTCATCACCATTTTCTAAACCTGTTCATCACTGAATCATATCAGCAGAAATTCAGAATAAGTTTTCTTTGAGTAATTGAAGGTTAGCCCCTTTTGTTCTATATCAAATTTTCCTTACATTCTGAGAGATTACTTTTTTCTCTCTCCACTCATGGAAATTGTTATATATTATTATGCCTGCAGTTTTATCATAGTTTAAAGAAGAGAAATAAACACTTCAGGGTAAACACTACCTGAACTGTGCTGATGTAAAGCTAAACTCCCCTTTCCCATATTCTTCTGACAGATTGTCTATATAGCAACAACTTCCCAAGGATGATTTTTTTTTTCATTATGACTAAAAAGCTATTTCACCCTGGAACTTCCCTCAGAAAATGGCACCTCTTCTGTATAGAACATCCATCTTTTCCTGAAGCCATCTCACTCTGTAACCTAACTCCACTATGTCAGTCCCCTTCTCCCACTGGAGAGCTCCTCTTGAGATCAGTATTTTGGGGAGAGTCCCAGGTCAGCCAAAGTCTTTCCTATTCTACTTCTGCTTCTGACTTTCCAAGCTTTGACACCAAGGGACACAAAGGTCCCTGACATGTCAATTTAATCCATTAATTAATAAATCAACAGTGTAGCAGGTCTAAAGTATTTTATTTATTTATCTGTATTAATCCATTGACTATTTACTTATTTGTTTATCCATCTATTAATGCATCTACCCATCTATCTATCCATCCATCTTCAATCCTACAACACATCTGATGTTCTAATGAGAAATGACCATCTTCGTGTCAGGAAAGGAACAACTGATTATCCATAGTTCCAGAGACTTCATATAGTCCGAAGAGGTTTGTGTTTCAATATTTCATTGGTTTAAGGACTCTTTAGTACATTTCAGAAACATACATTTGCACCTATACCAGAAGCTGGAAGGGCAGGAGAAGGGGAAGAGGATGGGAAAAGCCAGAAAGAATGTTACTCTCATTCTTATACCCTTTTGACTACTTTACTAGAAAGAGTGGATCAGTATTAGACCCTGCACCCTCCTGGGATCAGAAAAAGTGGAGCAAGAAGATGACCCTCAAGGAGATTATATCCTAATGCAGAATGCAAACATGCATGAAAACACCTAGAAAACTTGCTTGGAATCAGGAAATGGAATGTCATGGAAACAACAGCAAGAATAAAATTTATGCACAAACTTATGGGAGCAGACTTTTTTTTGAATATATTGTTCTACATTAATTATAGTTCATATCTTCCATGTCTTTATACCTCAGTGCTTAACACAGTGTCTGGCATATAGAGTAGAAATTTGATGCATTCTTCTAGACTTGACTGAACCTGACAAAATTTGAAGACCCAGTTGGAAAATACCTTCCGTAATCACCTATCCAAGGAAGTCTAATAATCTTCATCAAAAAACATTGATTATAGGAGAACATTTTAACTCTCCACAACCTGGCCCCAATCTCCCTTTTAAGTCTACTGAATATTTGCTTTTTAGAAATCCTAGGGACCTAACTTTTATCTAAAATGGACATTCCATTTTTATCTTTCTTGTTTATTTTCAGAAACTGTTTCCTATGATTTGAATATAATGCCTTTTAGATGCCATTTATTTTCTTTCTTTTTTTTTAAATTAAAGCTTTTTTATTTACAGAACATACAAGCAATTTTTCTACATTGACCTTTGCAAAAAATTTTTTTTGTTCCAAATTTTTCCCCTCCCCACCCCTAAATGGCAGGTTATTTAATACATGTTAAACATGTTAAATTATATGACAAATCCAATATATGTATACAGTTGTCTTACTGCACAAGAAAAATCAGACCTAGAAAGAGAAAAAAAAAAGAACCTAAGAAGGAAAATAAAATGCAAGCAAATATTCACAGAAAGAGTTAAAATGCTGTGTTGTGGTCCACACTCAGTTCCCACAGCCTCTCTCTGAATGCATATGACTATCTTCATCACTGAACAATGGGAACTGGTTTGAATCACCTCATTGTTGAAGAGAACCATGTCCATCAGAATTGAAAAATCATATCTACAAGAAAAAAAAAAAAACCTGAGAAGAGAAATGCAAATGTCAATAGAGAGTGTGAAAATGCTATGTTGTGGTTCACACTCAGATCCCATAGGCTGCTCCCTTGGTATATATGGCTTTCTTCATCACTGACCAATTGGAACTGGTTTGGAACATCTCACTGTTGAAGAGAGCCATGTCCATCAGAACTGATCCTCATATAGTATTGTTGTTGCCATGTATAATGATTTCTTGGTTCTGCTCTTTTCACTCAGCATCAGTTCATGCAAGTCTCTCCAGGCCTCTCTGAAATCATCCTGCTGGTTGTTTCTTACAGAACAATAATATTCCATAACATTCATATACCATAATTTATCCAATTGATGGGCATTGGATGCCATTTCTCATACTCATTATCTTGTATCATGAATTAGTTTATTTCTCTCTCTCTCTCTCTTTGTGTGTGTGTCTCTGTCTCTGTTTCTTTCTGTTGTATCTCTTTGTATGTGTCTCTGTGTGTTTCTGTATGTCTCTCTGCCTCTCTCTCTCTTCCCTTTTAAAATTCCCTTACTTTTATTAGTAATATGATTTAACATTTATGTAGGGTATAAATTTGCAAAGGACTAAATTTACCTTATCTCATAAGAAACCTGTGAGGCAGTTATTATAATTATTTCCAGCTTCCCAATGAGGAAACTCATTCTTCACTAGAAGCTAATGACTTGTCCATAGTCATACAACAAGTGTTAAAAATAGGATTTGATCCAACAGCAAGAGATACAAAGAGAAATTCCATTTAAAATAACTTTCGATAGTATAAAATATTTGGGAATATTTTTGCCAAGGGAAAGTCAGGATCGATATGAGCAAAACTACAAAACATTCTCCACACAAATAAAGTCAGATCTAAATAATTGGAAAAATATCAAGTTCTCTTGGATAGGTCGAACAAATATAATAAAGATGGCAATATTACCTAAACTAATCTATTTATTTAGTGCTATACCAATCAAAAATAGGGTTTGAATTTAGGTCTTCTTAACTAAAGATCCAGAGCTTGGGGCAGTTAGGTGGTGCAGTGGATAGAGTATAAGCCCTGAAGTCTGGAGTACCTGAGTTCAAATCTGACCTCAGACACTTAACATTTCTTAGGTGTGTGACCCTGGGCAAGTCACTTAACCCCAATTGCAAAAAAACAAACAAACATATCCAGAGCTCTGAACACTACAAACCTTTGTTACTTTGTAGGGACAGGAAATGACAAAATTGTGAATATGTTACATGTAATGACAGAAAATTATTAATATCAATTGTAATATGATCTACCTAAACCTCTTTATCACCATGACAATATTAAAATTCTAAAGATGTCCTTTCATTCCTATCCATCCTTAAAATGAGTTTAGGCTGAGCTGAACAACACATCAAGGTCCCATCCAGGAATTATAAGCCCCCACCCTGGAATCCTAAATCCTGGCAAATGAAACCAGATGAATACAGGTTGCCCCTTGACATCACTAGCCCTTCTGTAAGGATTCATGGCATAAAGGACAAGACAGCCATAATGAATCCATAGTTCTCCTTAGCTTATTTTGCTAAGTGAGAACAACTGGCCTCTCATGACCAGGTCTTGATATTCCCTCCTCCTTCCCTATTAAAATATTGAAATTTTTTCATAGATTTCTAGTTTGGGGAATCCATATACTTCAAATTTGTGAATAGTTCCAGTTTGGAAATTTTGTTGTTCTCTTACCCTATTCCCCTATCCTAGGTGAAATTTTCTCAGTCTATGAGATAAGGCCTATTCCCAGAGCCCAAAGATCAGGCCTTGGGCCTCAGGTTGCAGGAAGTCACATGATCTCTGGGCCTAGAGGTCTCTAAAAGATTAAGACCTTAGGTCATCTACAGGAAGTGACAGGAAGTGAAGTGACCCACAGGAAGCAGACAACTTTGGTGACCATTGATCAAGGATGATTACTTCCTTTTACTCTATCCAATGAAAAGTCTTGGGTCTTTTGCTATTTAACCTTGATGAGTTTTCAGCTTGTCTGGTCCATGAGCACATGGTGGGAGTTGGGATGCCTTCCAGGTGTGCTTAGGCCTCTCCCTGCAGGGACTAAAGCCTGCAGGACTTTCTCTTTGTACCTAAAGATGTCTCTGATTAATTAATTTGGGAAAGAGGGTCTAGCATCCATCCCACACACATCTCTAGTCTTTCTCACTGTAGCTACTTAACAAACATAACTGAAAAGAATGGATTTTTAATGTGTTATATATACATTATATATTATCTTCCATATTTATCTATCTCTAGGAGTGAGGGGAATTTGTTTGCATATACATATGCTAGACTGAAAAATAACCCAAAGACTTCCAGGCTTATGTTTGAGACTTGAAAGCTTAATCTAAAAATTGTTTTTATTCCCTGCTCCCAAGAGCACACTTGAAATCACTCTGAGCTAAGTTATCAGCTCCACCAGCATGCTTAAGGTGCCTTTTCTTACCCTATAAACTCATACACTTCCATTTTGTGGGTAGACTTTTGAAATTAAATTGTGTGCCCACAATGTATTTTTCACGTTCCTCATAAGATATCATTTTGCTTAATGGTTGCAATATACAGATTTGGCAGTCTATTAAAAAATAATGTGTATACAATGGATACATTTGCATATCTATGCTATGAGTCTAACAGCTGGAGGTCAGCTGGAGAATTGCTTTGAACTACTTTAAAAGTAAAACTCAGTCATTGTTCTGGGGGAGGGTTGAGTGAAGAGGAGGAGAACTA
Source organism: Myrmecobius fasciatus (assembly GCA_023553655.1). NCBI lineage: Eukaryota > Metazoa > Chordata > Mammalia > Dasyuromorphia > Myrmecobiidae > Myrmecobius > Myrmecobius fasciatus. The sequence continues at coordinate 371,878 of JAJPUD010000864.1, forward strand.
TACATTAGCTTTATAAAGTCCTGCTATTTGCATTCAAAATACATTCAAAAAGCTTTTTTCTTAGAAGCCCAGTTCTCCTGTCCTCTCCTTCCCTCCCCTTTCCTCACCCCTCCTATTCTTGTCACTAAGTGGACTATATTAAAACAAAATACTTTCCCACCAAATTCCCAAATCCAAGGAATAATATTTTAAAGTGGATTCTCACCTCTGATTCTTTAAAGGTTATCAATGATAGCCCCAAGGTATATTGTGAATAGAGCTCTAACCTTGGAGGTTGAACACCTGAATTTCAGCCCAGTTTCAGTGAAAAAGGGTCACCTTCCCTCACTAGGAATCAGTATTTTTCAGCTTGAAAGCTTGAGGGATTTAAGATCTAGCCTTGTGCTTTTTCTTTTCAGATTAAGAAACTGAATATAAATGACTTGTCTGGGGCTACTTAGATCATTGGTTAAGGCGATGAAACTAAGGTCATTATATATTGGTCAGCTATTGTCCTTCAATTTCAAAGAGGACCAAAATGACATCACCATGTTAGAATCCACATAAAGAAAATGGGATTGTTTAGACTGAAGGACAGTAGACTCAGATATGGGAAGGATTGATAGGTGACCTTAGATATAGGTCATCCTTATTATACATGTAATCCAAGCTGTTGTTTTAAACATGTTCAGCTGAGCTCATGTGGAACTTGCTAGATGCCCTACCATACCATTTGGGTTGGTCTCCTAGGTTGGTTGCTTGTATCTTTAAAAGTGGTAAAAGAACAGAGATCTCTCTTGTCTGCCATCTTTTCAGCTCTATCCTTTTCAGGAACCTTCATCTGCTGTGCCTGGTGTGTATATAAGAGGAGAGGGACTTGCTTTCCCCAGCTCCCTCTCTTTTACTCTTGCTATCAGATATAAGTCTGCTTCCCCCTCCCCCACCCCCTTAATTTCAGATTCTGGAGATGATACTCATGGATTCAGAACTGTGGGTATGGAGTTGAAGGCTGGATGGTCAGAATATCAAGGAGTCCTCCTTAGAACCTCATGGTTTTGAATTGGGAAGTGGGAAAGTGCTATATAGAAACTGATGAGCTGAACTATGAACACAATCTCTTTCCACTGCCCTGGGATTAAGATGATATACGATTGGAGGGAGATAATGCTTCCTACTCATTTGGAGGAATAAATTTATATAGTGGTGACTATAGTTATTTTTTTAACAATAGTTTTTATCTTCAAAATAAATGCAAAGATAATTTTCAGCATTCACCCTTGCAAAACCCTGTGATCCAAGTTTTTCTCCCTTCCTTCCCACCTCCTCCCTCCCCTAGACAGCAAGTAATCCAATATATTATATGTTAAACATTTGCAATTCTTCTAAACATATTTCCATATTTCACAGGCTGCACAAGAAAAATCAAATCAAAAAGTTCAAAAAAAATGAGGAAGAAAAAAAAAAGCAAACAACAACAAAAAAAGGTGCAAATGCTTATGGTGTGATCTACATTCGGTTCCCACAGTCCTCTCTCTGGATGCAAATAGCTCTCTCCATCCCAAGTCTATTGGAATTGGCCTGAATCACTTCATTGTTGAAAATCACAGTTGATCATCATATAATCTTGCTGTTGCTGCCCACAATATTCTCTAGGTTCTACTCATTTCACTTAGCATCCGTTCATGTACGTCTCTCCAGGCCTTTCTGAAATTATCCTGCTAATTGTTTTTTTATATAAGAATAATATCCCATAATATTCAATTAGCATAACTTGTTCTGCCATTCTTCCCCAACTGATAGACATCCACTAACACTATACTATAGTACATATATATATATATATATATATATATATTATCTTCTATATCTATCCCCACTCTAAGAGTGGGGGGAATATGTCTGCATCTACGTATGCTAAACTAAAGAATAACCCACTGTACTACATATAAACATTAATTATGTGAGTCACTATATTTGGCAGATTTTTTCTTATTTTGGTCTGGGACTTTGATTTAAACACCTGTGTAAGGAGCTCCTAGTGAGACAAATCACTATGTTAATGAAAATCAGTCAATATGCAACCATTCTAAAAAGTTGTAGACAATTGTCTGGGGCATTGAGATTGGATTTCACAGCCAGAACTCATGAGAAACAAGCTTTGAGCCAAGTTCTTTTCTACTCTAAGGCCAGCTCTCTATCTACTTTCCCACACGGCCTTCTTGAAAACAATCCATTGAATATATATATATTTTTGCATATAACATAAACACATCCATTGATGAATGAATTTTCCACTCATAAAACTAGGTCTCATTCAAACTTCCATCTTCACTTAACACTGAAGTCAATTTCTATAGAAGTATTTGAGTCTTGGTTAATAGTTTAAAAGAATTCAAAGACATTCTCTTATAGTCACAAAAGACTTTGTTCTGCCATAACTGACAGTTTAATCTTTAAGAGAGTCTAGTAGTATATAGGAAAAGTGAGAGAACTTATATAGTAGAATGGTGGGTCTTTATTTAGCATGCTAATAGCCTACATGCAGAGAGCAAGGCACAGAAAAGGGAGGAGTCAGGTTGTCTTTTTGTTCAGGTAAGGAGATAGGATGTCTTTTAGCAAGGTATTATTATCTAGGGAAGGAGACAGGTGAGAAGTCAGGATGTAGCTTTTGCAAAAAGACAAATAAGAATTTAGGATGGGACTTTCACAGAGACAAATAAGGAGCAACACATTTTATTACTCCATATTTCTTAGCCAGCTATACAGTTATGAGTAAACACTGGATTCTGACCCATCATCTCCCTCCTTTCTGTCTTTCAAGAAGAAGAAATTCTGGGTATAAGAGCTGGGTATCCATCACATTTCCCCTTATATATTCCTTCAAAAATTCTTGTGTTCAGTATCTAGTTGAAAGGTATGAGCTTTCCAAAAATAAAATTAAATTAAATTAAAAAAAAAGATTTAAAGGAAAAAGGATGAAGAGAGGCCATTTGAAAACCTGATAAAGTTTATAAAAGTTCTTGTATCCTTAAGTATCTTTGTAATCATTCTGTGAAAGTCAAATACCAAGTGAAATCATCTTTCACTTTGTCTGGGTTAAAACATTTCCCCAAAGTAATTTGATTAAATTGTTTTAAAAATTAATACACAACTTGTAACTAACTTCAGTTTTATCAAATACAAACTAGAATTTTTTTCTTTTTTTTAATTTTAGTTTTTACAAATACATCCCCCCAATTTTTTTTCTTTTCAATATTGACTATGAATATTCATGTTCTTTGAAGTGGCCTCATTCAAATATCAATTATTATCAACTAAGGAAAAAAAAATCATCTCTTTAAAGACCTGAGGTCCCTTTAATCTTTGCAATTCTGATTCAGAAAAGTCACTGCAGAGACCATACAAACTCCCTATAAACACATATTATTCATGAAGCATCATTGATCCCAACTCCATATTAAATTAAACATAGGATAAAAGTCAAATTGATTTATATAATAGTTATATGGCTAAGCAAAATATTCATTACAAAAAAGACAAATCAATTCTGATATTCCCCACATAAGGATCTATTTTACGATGAGCAATATTGATATATAGCACTTATCACCCTAAGATAGCTATAATGTTGGGGACTTTCTTGATCTAGATTCCTAGAGCTCAGTGTGAAGCATCACCAAGAGTAGTGTGCTCTGAAAATTAGAGTCAAATAAAGTAAATAGCCAAGCATAAAAGGAAAATAAATTTATTAGCACTAAGGATGATTGTTCACTTCTAGTAGCTTCATCATTCAAGGCATCCACTTTGGTTTATTTAGCTTTTTAGGCCCACTTGGAGCACAAAACCAACTAGCAGCATTCTGCAGCATTTAACCAGATCAGTTTGAGTATTTGATGTGCCACAGAAGGAAAGCTGATTATTTACTTTCTCTATTTGGAGACTCACAACTTTATTGCTTCCTTTGTTGCTAATTTAACCAGGCTGATAATGCAACTGTCTTAGTTTGTTGTTCTCCAAGAGGGTCAACTGGAAAGTGTTTCCAAGAGGAAAGAACAAGGTTGCCACTTTAGTCATACAATATGTTTCAAAGTGTCCTGCTTTTCTGTCTCTTCAAAGACTGGAATTGAAAGAATAGATTAATAGATATCTATTGCCAAAGCACATGGTAAATAGATGAAAATTAAATGGAAATTCTTCCATTAAAAAAGTAGTTTAAATTCAGCAAAGTTTCACTTTACTCCTCCTAGTCTACCCTCTCACCAGCTGCTCTAATGTTATATATTCTAAATCCCATATAGTGTCCTACTTTTCTAGATCTAGAATCATGATAAAGTCAATATTTCCATTGCTAATGGATAGTATTGATCAGTCTACAATGCTATGACTTCACTAACCATCTCTAGCACTTTACAAATTCGAATCTTTCCCTCCCACCACTTATGCCCTATGTCACTGTCTCCTATAATTGTGAGAATATAAACTTCTTGAGAACAGGGACAGTTTTCATTTATATGGTTGAATATAATCTATATTGGTTTATCTGCATATGGAGTTTAAGAAGCTACTTAGATAAAATCAAAAATCTCTCCCCAAGGCAACATTCACCAGCAATAAGTCAACAAAGAATCATTGAACTAATGCCTAAATCAATTGGATTTGTTTAAGTAGGAACAGAAAGATTTATGATAAAAATTCAGGATCTTATTAGGAAAGTACAGAACCTATCCTGATAAAGCCTGTACTTATTTGTCAACTCTGTTATATAAAGTAGTTGTAGAAAATGTACAACACATCAGTCTAGCATGCCAAATTTTAGCACCTATTGTATGCCTATAAAGACAAGTCAGAGAGGAAAACAAAAAGAAAATCAAAGAGAGGAATTAAGCAGTTAAAATTAGATATGAGAAACACACTTCCCATCATAAACTAAAAAAAAAAAAACACAAAATGTGCTTACTAATTTTAAGAATAAAATATTTTTGAACTAAGTCATCATCACAGAGAAATGCATTACCTGTTATCACTTTTATTTAGAATTCACTCAAGAATTTAAGCATAATATTTTTAATAGATGTCATTATGGAGGATACTCAAATTTTCCAAACTATATACAAGGAATTATTTTCAAAATATTTTTTAAAAAGTTAGCAGAAGAAAAAAAAGGGCCATTTTTGGCCAATGCTAATTGAAAAGAGATTTTTTTTTTTAACATGAAACAATTGTCTTCTTTTCCACTTCTACCCATCGCTACTAGTTCTTCTGTCTCAAACCCCAAGGGAAAATTTAAGTCCCTTTCCAAGTAGATGTATCTGAAATACAAGAAGTCAGCTCTCATGTCTCACTAGCTTGACCTTTAAATTTTCTAACCTTTATTCTGAATACTCTCCAGAGCATTAGAATTACTTATGGATATACTGCTCATAAGCAATGGAATTGGATTTCAGGTTTCCCCCAGTAGAAATGCAGCCCTTAATCTACTGGGTTATATTTTGGCTTAATGACACTTTTTTTTTTTTTCACAAGAAAAGTTCCATCATAAGCAGATCAATCAATATAGATTATACAAAACAATATAAATGCAAAAATTGTTCCTGTGCTCAAGAAGCTTGTATTTGAATAATTATAGGAGACAGTGACATAGGAGAGCAGGAGGTAGGAGGGAAGGATTTGAGTTTGCAAAGTACTAGAGATAGTTAGTATAGTAGCACTTTTTTGTTGATCTCCCCAGGCAATGTATGGTTGTCTTCCTAATACTGACTGGCAGTACCATGTCTTAAGATCTCTGGACTTGTCCCCAGCACCACTTTGTTTCAATAATAATCAATTTTTTACACTCAAAATTCAGAATTCCTTTCCATATCCACAGTGTTCTTTATCCTAGAGGCCATCCAATCCCTGATATTCACACAGTGTAAACACCTTCACCCCCAAGGCTTCTCCTTTTACTTAGATGGCTTTTCCAAGTATCTTAATTTCAAATTTGTGCCCCAGGCACATGATTTTATTTCTCTCCAGAATGTACCAAAGACTTTTTCTACCATAGCCCTGCCAGGCACCTTCAGCATCACCCTGCCCCTTTTAGCTGACTTTTAATTATTCCTCTATTATATTGTAGGCTCTGTAAAACAAGAACTGTATTTATGTGTATATGTGTGTGTGCATATATATTTGTTTCTCTAGGACTTATTACAGTGCCTGGGATATAACAAGCACTTAATAAATGATTGGTTTGTCTTAACATGTCTGTATTACACAAAGGGCAAAACTCAGAAAACTGAGTCTTGATTTGGGAAAACTGGTGTTTAAATATGGCCTTCAGACACACACTAGTTGTGTGACCCTGGGTAAGCCACTTAAGTCTATTTGTCTCAGTTTAGTTTTCTGATCTTTAAAATAAGCTAAAGAAGGAAAGAACAAACCACTCCAGTATCTTTGCTGAGAAAACCCCAAATGGGATCAGGAAAAGTTGAACATGACTAAAACAACTGAACAACAAAAATATTAAGCATATTGTTGTTCCTCTCCTAGTATTCATCAATGCAGGTATATGTGCATATGTGCATCCATATATGTGAATAGATATATGGATTGTATATTTTTACATATGATATAAGTGTGTATGTACATGACAAATAACATTTAAATTATGTTTTAAGGTTTACAAAATGCTTAAAAGAATCTTTATGTAAATTATGACATTGCTAGTCCTCATAACAACTCTGAGCTAGGAGTTTTTGCTATTGCCATTTTAAATATCAGAACATTGAAATTTAAAGGCACTGACTTGTTCAGAATCACAAAGCTACTGACTGAAGATTTTATGTATGTATGTATATATGTGTGAAAAACTCCTTGAATGGGATTTTAGTTGAGAAAAGCCATGTTGAGGTGTCAAGATATAACCTAGAGGCAGGCTTGCAGAGCATAAGCCTCAGAATAATTCTATATACTATAAACTATAGTATATTTTTCCCAACCCACCCCCTATCTTTGAATGAATGAAATGGTGTTTATTAATTAATTATAGAAGGCTAGTTGTATTAATTTGATTAAGATTCCCAGAGATGGAAGTGGAAAGTGGAAGGAAATAGAAAAGTATTCACAGGTGGTGACATGGCAGGAAATTTCCCAGAAGACAGTAGACTAGGTCTGGCTAACATTCACCACCCAGGACAATAAGTCTCTCATTTATTAAAATGACAAAGTGCAGGCAAATGAAAACTCTCAGGTGATAATATCCATCTTTTTTGTTTGTTTGTTTTAAGTTTTTCATCTTTATGTTCAGTCAAGGTATAGTTAAAGATCTCAGTGCTTTCCTATGGGGGGGGGGAAATAAAAGGGTGGTAGTCACTGAGCATTCTCTAAGATTTCAGCTTTTGGAATAAGTTACAGAGGACCCCTTTCAAGATCCCAACCCAAGAGTTCTTAGCTCCCATTTGCTTTGTCTTCCTCTGTGTTCCTCCTTTCCCTCAATCTTCTGCTGCCCTAAATTCAACCCTTTAGGTCTTTGTCATCTGGGTGTGTCTGTTGAGATCAGCAAATCCAAGGAGGTTGGAGGATAGTCAGAAGAAGAATTAACTGTAGGAGAAATGATAGAGTACTTAGTAATTTTACTAAAAATACTAACCCCCGCATCCCATTTCTATTAACACTTCCCTGGAGAGATCAGAGAATATTTATGTGTAACCTTAAGGCTGCCATCATTTTCTTTAATTTAAGAATGCATGATTGGAAGCTGGAACCAATTGCCAAGGTATTAATGCTTAGTCCTGGGCAACTCTTAGGTACAGAAGACTAGAGGAAATGGAGACCAGGCTATCTGATAGAGATAAGAGAATATTCATCTAAACAGATAGGATAAAAGCATCAATTGTGATGGACTCATTAAGTAGATCAAAGCCAGTCTTTAGACTAGAAAAATTGCTGGTGGAAAATGGTATCTAATTAAAGTTTGTATTTCATAACAAATGAATAAAAATTTGTTAAACATCTACCATATTTCAGTCACTGTGCTAAGTGCTGGGGTCACAAAAAGAGGCAAAAAAACAGTTCTCTTATGTCAAGAAGTTTATAGTTTAATGGGATAGAAAAAATGAAAACACATATTTACAAAGTGAGTTTTGTACAGGTTAAATGGAAAATGATTAATACTGGGAAGTTAATTGAATTGAGAGGATTGAGAAAGTTTCTAGTGGAAGATAGGATTTTATCTGGGATATAAAGGAAGCCTAGAATGAAGCAAAAGAGACAGAGACTACAAGATATGAGAATAGAATGGCCAAGAATTATTGAAAGTAACCTGAATTGGAGTCCAATTAAATTAGGATCCAATTAAAAAGGATCCAATTAAATTCATGGATCTCTCATTTACTATTTGTTGGATTTTGGATAAGCTAACTAAACCTATCAGGGCCTTAGTTTCCTCATATTTAAAAGGAGAATGAGGTTTATAATCATCAAAAACTCATCTAGTTCTTTCTATATGGTCCTATAATTAAAGGAGCCAAAGCAAAGTTAAGTGAATAGAACAAAAAGAAATCATGACAGAACAATAATGTTAATGCACAAGAACCCAATGTGCATATATGAGGGAAGAATGGAGTGAACTTCCCATGAAGTTTTCTAAAGATACTAACATGATCCTGGAACAAGCCTGGGCTGCTCTCTGCCATCAGGATGAAAGTCACAGTCATCATCCTCAAGATCATATTCCTCTCTTTTTTATCTTAAGACTTGGACCCATAATAAGTAATTAGTGTTGTTTAACGGAATGAATTCCTAAAATGAAACTATGTAGAGTGGAAATGCCCTGGACTTGGAATCATTAGACCTACTTTTGATGATTTCTTTCACATTTAATGACCTAGTGATATTCACTTTTTTTTTTCTTTTTGAGCCTCATTTTCCTTATCAATGTATGATAACTCTGGCATTGGGAAATACATACTCTTCAAAATCACTCATTATTTAGATCAGGAAAGGACCTTCCTGAAGAGTCTTTAGTCTCTTAATGATGCATATGAGGAAAATGAAACTCAGAAAAGATAGGCAGCTTGCTCCAGATCAAGCAAATAGAGGCAGCTAGATGATGCAGTGACTTGGAGTCAGCATTAATAGAATTAAAATCCTTCTTCAGAAATTTACTAGCTGTGTGACCTAGGATCAAATCATTTAGATTTTGTCAACCTCAATTTCCCCATCTATAAAGAGGGGAAAATAAGTAACTACCTCCTATAGTTATTGTAAGGATCAAAGGAGGTAGCATAATCTCTGTGCAAATTTTGAATCCTTATGAAAGTGCTAGCTATGATTAGTGACAATTTTTGAACTTAGGATTTGTATATTATATACTATTCAATTCCTCTATAAACACTGATATCATTCATTTTTTGAAGGTCTATCAGTGGGATCATCTGGGTTATTAAAGGTAAGTTATGTTTTAGGTATCATCATCTTAATCATGCTCATCATTACTCAAATTTTTATATCACTTTAAAGTTTCAAAACATCTTGACATATATTATCTCATTTGATCATCCCTTTTATATAAGCACACTAATTCCATGCCTAATGTTGTTCCTTGTCTCAGCAGATTAATCCATGCCTTGACAGTTGTAATTCTTCTTAACATTGCTTTATCATTGCAGCTCTACCCACTGACAATCAAAATTACCTCCAAAGTGTTTTTAAGCTAATTTTCTCAATAGAAAGGGAGTTCCTTTTCATTGGCTGTATTTGAGCAGCTTTAATAACCTCCTTTTGGAGATGTTATTAAAGGGATTGATATTTTATTTGATATAGGACTAAATGATATCCCAAACCTCTTCATTGTAAGAATCTATGATCCTAGATTCTGGGATCCCTTAGAACTTCTTGAGGGCAGCCCTAGCATTTCACACAGGGGCCATACTCTGGTAGGCAATCATTAAATTCTTCCTGATTACAAGGGGTGTTTTTTAAATTGCAGCAATAAAAAATGAGAGGGCTTGGGTTGAGAAACCCTAATGTGTTAAACGGGGTGTCCTTGTGTGTGTGACTCAAAAGGAGATGAAAATCATCCTCAGCATCTTCTTCTCTCACCCTTCTTCAAAGATTTTCATTCCTGCCAGGAGGGGAAGCAGGAAGCTGAGAATAAAGGTATCTACTCTGCTTCTCATTAGAGAGAGGGGGAAAACTGGTTTAGAAGTATCTTCTCCTTTGAATGTTGTTGATCCAGGGGATACAATTGGGTTCCATTTAACCTTTGATAACTTTGTCATTTGTAGGGGAAGGAGGACCATGAAAATTATATATCTAAGACTTGACCTTTATTCCACCTCACATAATTTCCACAATGAACACTCACAAAGAATAGCAAACAAAATCATGTTTACCCAAAAGAGAGCAAAACAAGAAATCATAAAAAGTATATGTGTGTATACATGTATGTGCATGTATATATATATGCATATATATATATATATATATATATATATATATGAGAGTATATATGCAGAAAATTTAGAGTTCAATAACACTCTCACTGGGAGCAAGGTACTTCAGTTGAAACACACAAGAAGGTCCTAGATCTCATCCAAGGGGAAATTCTTTGCAGATTTTTGAATAGCAAGCTGGGAATGGAGACATGAAGATTTGCAAATCTTCTCATGTCTTGCAGTCATTTCCTTTATTAAACTGAAGTAGGATTGGTCTCTTCCATTATGTCTATGAGTTGGAAACCACAAGCACTGGAATTGAGTACTCAAAGAAGAAATCAAAGAGAATAGACTGTGAACTGAATCTCTATTCTTCTCTCAACTCTACCCAGCTCCCTCATGCAGGGTAAACCTTCATGTTCACCAGTATTAAAAATGGACCCATATCAATATGCTTTGGAACAGGAGTTACATTAAAATTTTGCCTTTCAATAATGATTACTCTTCTGCCACCTTTCATCAGTCATGGACCGTACCAGAAATATAGATGATGATTTGGATTTCTGTGTCATTTCCCCTCTTTTTTAGGACCTTTCTCCCATTATTACCTTTTCTCCTTTCATAGGCAGGAGGAGGTCCATTTATTCTAAAGATGATGTGACTTAATTATGTTAGAGGAAAGCTATTTGATTAAAAAAAAAAACAATTCACAGTAAAAGAGGTAGTGACTTAATGAATCCCCAGTCTCAGGGGATATTACAGTTTTATTGAGCATTCTAGATAGGGCAGTTCTTAACCCAGCTCCAAAAATCTATACAATTTAAAAGGCAATGAGATTTTTTGTTTCTTTTCTTCAGAAAGATTCAGATTTTTTCAGTTTTTATTAGTAACATTCTTTTTTGAAACTGTGAATGTGTTCCTTTTTTGGTCAATGACTTTACTTCTGTTAACACTTAGAATTTGAATATTAAATCCATAAAAAACTCGATATTTTTCCACCATATATTTATATGAGAAATGTCTGATTAATTTAAGTAAAATGATATGGTTATGGATATTGTAATGAATTTTTTAATTTGTGCTAAAGTTTAATCTATCATTTAACATTAAATTGAATTTTGTGCCATTTTCTTTTAAAATTTTGCTTGTAAAGTCATAGATTTTATTACAGCAATTCATAACATCATACTTAAGTTTAATAAACTGGGGCTTCAGTCAATTCAATTCCTAAAAATGAGGGTTATAAATCAATGAGGAGATTTTCGTTTGTCTTTTCTATTCTTTTCAACCAAATTGAAGTTCTAGGAAACAAAACAGATAGGAGGAAGGGAGGGAGAGAGGGAGAAAGAGAAAGGGAGAGGGAGAGGAAGAGAGAGAGAGAGAGAGAGAGAGAGAGAGAGAGAGAGAGAGAGAAAGAGAGAGAGAGAAAACAGAGACAGGGAAAGACAGAGACAGAAACAGAGAGACAGAGAGATAGAGACAGAGAGATAGAGACAGAGACACAGACACAGAAACACACACACACACACACACACACACACACACACAACCAGAGACAGAGAGAACAAGTACAAGAGGTGAGTGAGAAAGGAGAAGGAGAATGAAGAAAAGAAGGAGGAGTAAATACTGTTGCCATCAAATGAAAAAAAGAAACATTAGTTAATTTTCATGATGATCCTGCAATTTGTTAAAACTAAGGCAATATTCAGTTGCACAGTATGCTAGTTATAAGATATACATGTATATATATATGTGCATATATATATATATAGTTACAGTTATAGTTATAGTTGTAGTTATAGTTATATAATCCATGTAAACCATACTTTGGATGCATATCAAGGGATGCTATATGAGATTAAAGCCACCTTCCATGCATTTGCCTCAAAAAGAAAATGATATGCTTCAAACATTGTGAGTTTGTTTTATCTTCCAATTTTAGATCTACTTCTCTGAGTGTTTCCAAATCCTTTGTGAAACTATTAAATGTCATAATGGAAAAAACATTGATTCTTCATAGTATATCAATTTGACTCCAAGTTTTCTTAATGAAGAAGAAATATGATAATCAATCCAAGATCTAGGTTCTCTTTGACTTTAATATTTATTCTCTCAGTATATTGGATTATTCTCCACTTTCCATATAAAGTAGGCCAAACAATGACTTTAGAACCAAGATGAAAGAAATAATCATTTATTAAATACCCAGTATGTGCCAGGCACTGTGCTAAGTTGTTTACAAATATTTTCTCATTCAATTCTGAGAGATATGTGCTAATATTTTTCTCATTTACAGCTAATGAAACAGAGAAAGATGGAAATTAATTGACTTGCCCAAATTCACACTAGTATCTTGAGAGTGTATTTGAACTCATGTCAGTGAGATTCCAAGCCAAGCAGGTGTTATCTACTATATATATAGCTGTATTTGCACAAAATCACTGTGAATGTAACATACTACTATCTATAGTAATTAATTTTTAAAATTTTATTTCTTTGATGCCAGTTTTTACTGCTGTGATATGTGAAATATCACTTAAACTTCCTTTTCTATAAGAATGAGATTACATTAAAACATGTCCTAAGTTCTTTCCACCCTTAAATACTATGGAATTTCTTGGCAAATCAGTTTTATTTTATTTATCCCATATATATTAGTTCTTCAAATCTGAAATTGGCACAGTGGAAAGAACATTGATTTGGAGCTCAGAAGCCATAGGTTTCATCTGTGAGATCACTCATTAATATAAAGAGTTTGGTCTAGGAAATTTCTGTGGTACTGCTCAATTCTGACATTTTCTTTTCTATGTTCCAAAGAATCTCCTAATTCTGATGCTCTCCAGTTTCTGTTCCAAAGTCCTATCCAGCTCTATTATCCAAAGACCCTTTTAGTTCTGATATTCTCTCTTCTAAGAGATCTTTAGTCTTGTTCTCTTTTCTGTGGTTTATCCCACCTTTGACATGCTTAGTTCCATGTTCAAAGATCCCTCCCTGTCTTTAGTCTATGTTCTAATGTCACCCCCTGTTTTTACAGTCTTTGATCCAAACTCTTAAGTCCTTCACTCAGCTAACATGGTTTTATGTCCTAAAGTCCCTTGTGAACTCATGCATTCTAAATTCTATTGGTAGGTCCCTCAAGTTCTTCGAATCTATGTTCTAGGACAGAAATTAATGAGGAATCTGTTAGTTGTGCTCTGTGTGTGGCAGATTGGTACTCAAGGAAGATGGGAAGCCTCTCTTGATGCAGTATATGGATTTTTTTGTTTTAGTTTTAGTTTTTACTTTAACCAACTCTGAGCAGACTTTCCATCTCAGACCCTATGATCTTTAGCTACTGGGTGGTGAGTGTTCTCTAGATCTAGTCTATTGTCTTCTGGGCATTTCCATTGCAATGTGATCACATATTGATGCTTCCCTATATTTTTCTATCTCTACTATGGGAATCTTAATCAATTGATACTACCAGTCTTCCATATTCAACAGTGGTTAATAAATACTATGTCATCTATTCATTCAGAAAATGTGTAAGGATAGAAAAATATTTAATACATAAGGCGAAAAGAAAAAAAAAGTTATTTATTTGAGACTAATGATTAGAGACTGCCTCTAAGTAATATCTTGCCATGCCAACTGGTTCTCATCAACTAATATTTCATTCATGTTCTTGACCCATTTCTGATAAGCTGATTTGAATGTGACATTATTCTTTTTTCTTTATGATGAGGAACACTAGTTCTTTCAGTTCTATGTCTGTAGAAGGAAAGGTCTGACATCTTCTCAGCTGTTTCTGTGGACTTGACCAAGGACCAGGTTAATGAATGATTTTTGTGTAACATAATTAATGCTATTGGATTTAATCTTTAAATTCCTGTGCATTTACTCCTTCTCTGTCTAGATTTACTTAGAACCAAGGAAGGAAAGAGAAATGGAAGGGAATAAAGAAGTATAGCACAGATGATCTAGTCATTGTGCTATATTTGTACAAATATTATCTTTTGATTCATTGATTCTCAAAAACTGGGCCAGTCTTGTCTTTATTATTCAATTAACTTTTTATGTGGCTCTCTATATGTATAGTGAAAGAAATTTATCACCGAAAAGTTGCTCATGGCCTTGATGATACTGAAAGGAGAGATTTGTCTACCAATATTCTACCAATACTTTGTTGTCTCTGAGGCAATATCCTTCAAACCACATATTCAGATATGCTGTGATACAGACATTAGTGTTTGATGTAATTCTAATTACATTTTCTTTTTTTTTTTTAGAAAATGCATTTACTATTTATTTTTACATCCTTTTCTTTTTAAATTTTGAGTTTCAGATTTTCTCTTTCTCTCCCTTTTTTCCCTCACCCCTGAAAAGTCATGCAAAATTATATGATGATAAATGAGAAAACAATATTTCCATATTAGCCATATCACAAAAAAGCTAAACAAACAAAATAAAGTATGTATATATACCTATATAGAGATATAGACATGCACCTTAATTCGCACTTAGAGTTCATCAGTTTTCTCTTTGGAAGTAGACAGCATTTTTTCCATCATGAATCCCTTGCAATAATCATGATCAGAATAGCCAAGTCTTTCACAGTTGATCATTATTACAACAATGCTGTTACTATGCATAATGATCTGGTTCTTCTCACTCATTTCCATGGTCTTGTCATGGTTTTCTCACCACTACCCTTATCATTTCCTTCCTTTTTAATTTTTTAAAATCATTATTGATTTTAAACTTTATTTTCTTGTTTAAATTTTGAGTTCCAAATTCTATCTATCATTTTAAATGAAATTTTACTTTTGATTTCTTCCTACTGGGTTTTTATTGTAATATATTGAAATTCTGATGATTTATGCAAGTTTATTTCATAAACTGTTACTTTACTGAAGTTGTAAATTGCTTCAACTAATTTTATATTAATTCTCTAGGGCTCTAAATAATGACCATATCATATTCAATGAAAGCTAGTTTTGTTTCCTCGTTGCCTTTTTCTATTCCTTCAGTTTTTTTTTCTTATCTTATTGCTATAACTAGCATTTTTGGTACAATATTGAATAATAGTGGTGATAATGGGCATCTTTACTTTATTTCTGATTTGATTTTAGAGGGACATGATTATCCTTCTTAAAAAGGCTTTCTCTTGGTTTTAGATAAATAGTGCTTATTATTTTAAGAAGGAGTCAATTGATTACAATATTCCTGTTTTTTAAATAATATTTTATTTTTTCCAAATACATACAAAGATATGCAAAACTTTGTATTCCAAATTTTTCTCCCTGTATCCTCCACCTTCCCTTTTCCCAAGACAGCAAAAAACTTAGGCTAAACATGCAATTCTTTTAAACATATTTCCATATTTCTCATTAAAAAAAAGAGAAATCAGATTAAGGGAGAAAATCACGAGAAAAAAAAAGCAACAACCAAAAAAAGACGAAGATATGATGCTTTGAAACACTCAGTTTCCACAGTTCTCTCTGTGCATGCAGGTGGTATCCCCTCTCCACCATCCTGCCTCCCCCCCACACCCCCAAGTCTTTTGGAATTGCCTTGGATCATCACATTGTTGTAAAGAACCAGACCCTGATGGGGAGGATTCTGGGAAGATGACAGAGTAGGCGGGTAAATTTCAAGTTCTCCAGAATCCCCCCACAAATAGAGCAAATTTGCATTTCAGGGCAAACATACATTGTTGAAAAATCAAGTAGACTTGAGACAGAGCAGAGGTCCTTTAGACACAACTGAAGAAGATCTGAAGAAAGTCCCTTGGGCTGCTGATTAACCTGCCTGAAGTGCAGAAACATCAAATGAGGAGCCCTTGGGGGAGCTGGGTGTGGCTGGAGCCTCAGCAGGAGCCACAGAAACTTTCAGTTCCTTTGCTGTTTGTGGAATCTGGGTCTGAGTCTGGGAAGGCAGAAGGAACCTCACTTGATTGGGACCACCAGGCCCTGCTGATCTGCTGAGACATGGCCCTAGGTGAGAGGGAACAAGCACACCTGGAGTGCAGAGGCAGGGGACCAGAGATGCTCCTGACTGTGGCATTTGCAGGAGGATGGAGCTCTGGGTTTGGGAGTTCCTGGTCAGAGGGGAGAGCTGAAGTGAAGGCAGGGCATCATCATCCCCCAAAATTAGAGGTGCTTACACTAATACCTCTTATTAAAATAAAGAACTAGCAAAGAAGAAAGAACCCCACTATAGAAACATTATAGGAATAGGGAAGCCTGGAGTTCATCTTCGGAGGAGGACACTGAAGTAAAAAAAAAAAAAATGATTCTAATCATAGTCTACTTAACTATAGACTACAATCCTACTTTGCAGGGATGAAACAGGGGAAAAGAAGAAAGTAAAAAAAAGATGGGCAGCAGAGAACAAAAGAAGAATTTCCAATAAAGAAAGTTTGGATAACTCATGAAAATAATTTATTCCACATATATATGTTTGTGTATGTATATATATATATATACATATATATATACATATATACATATACATACATATATACATACATATACATATACATATATATAGATATAGATATATAGAATCCTTCCTGATTTTCTGCTGGACACATAAAAATGTCCTCTTTTGTTTTGTTTCATTTTGTTTTGCATTCTTTTTCTGTTTTTCTTTCTTTTTTATATACTGTTCCTTTACATAAAATAAATTTGGAAAAAAAAAGTAAAGATCACAGTCAATCATGTAATTTCTTTTTTTTTTTTACTGTATATAATGTTTTCTTGATTTTGCTCATTTCACTCAGTATTAATTCATGTAAGCCTTTCAAGAAATCTGAATCTGAAATCAGGCTGCTCATCATTTCTAATAGAACAATAATATACTATTACATTTATATGCCACAGTTCCTCAATTGATAGTCATCTCTTTCTCTCTCTCTCTCTATTTCTCTCTCTCTGTCTCTCTCTCTCTCTCTTTTTGGAATGAATGTTGCATTTTATCAAAGCCATTTTCCTCTTCCAGCAAATTTATTTTTGTCCTTTTGTGTTGATATTTTTTCCTAATATTCAACAAGTTCAACCAGTTCTGCATTCCTAGTATAAATTTTATCTGGTTGTGGTATGTGAATTTTTTGGTAACATATTGCTATAATTTCCTTCCTAACATTTTACTTGAAACAACTTTTATTGATATTCATTAAGAAAATTGTTCTATATTTTTCTTTGATTTTTTTTGCTTTTGTTTATCATTTAAAGCATATTTGTGTCATAAAAAGGAATTTGGTAGGAATACTTGACATATTTAAAAAATCATTTATGTAGTACTAGGACTAATAATTCCTTAAAAGCTTGGTAGACTTCATTGATAAATCTATCTGGTTTTGGGGAATTTTTTTTTTAGCAAGCTCATTGATTACTTCTTTAAGTTTTTTTTTTGTCATATTCCATTTTCTTTTCTGTCAACCTGGGAAATTTATATTTTGCAAATATTCATCCTTTTCACTTAGATTGTTCATTTTGCAGATGTATAGAAGGACAAAACAGCTAATAATTGCTTTAATTTCATCTGGATGGATGATATCATAATTTGTTTTTCATTTTTGATATCAATTTGATTTTCCAATTTCTTTTTTTTTTTAGCTTTTTATTTGTATAACATATGTATGGGTAGTTCCCCAACCTTGATCTTTACAAAGCTTTCCAATACAAATTTTACCCCCAGTCCCCTCCCCTCCCCCAGATGGCAGGAAGTCCACTACATGTTAATAATGTTGAAATGCTTGAGAAGTTATGCAAGAAAAATCCTATCTACAAGAAAAAAAAGAATCAGAGAAAGGCAACACAATGCAAGCAAATGTCAATAGAGATCATGACAATGTTACCTTGTGGTCCATATTTCATGTCCCTCTTTCTGGGTGTATATGGTTTTCTTCAGTGAACAACTGGAACTGGTTTGAGACAATTCTTTATTGCAGAGAGCCATGTCCATCAGAATTGATCATCATGTAATACTGTTGTTGCTGTGCATGATGATCTCCTGGTTCTGCTCGTTTGACTCAGCATCAGTTCATGCAAGTCTCTCCAGGCCTCTCTGAAATCATCCTGCTGGTCGTTTCTTACAGAACAATAATATTCCATAACATTCATATACCATAATTTATTCAGCCACTCTCCAATTGATAGGCATCCCTTCAGTTTCCAGTTTCTAGCCACTACAAAAAGGGCCGCCACAAACATTCTTGCACATGTGGGTCCCTTTCCCTCCTCTAAGATCTCTTTGGGATATAGGCCCAGTAGAAACACTGCTGGGTCAAAGGGTATGCACAGTTTGACAACTTTTTAAGCATAGCTCCAAATTGCTCTCCAGAATGGTTGGTTCCGTTCACATTTCCACCAACAATGTATTAGTGTCCCAGCCCTCCCACATCCCCTCCAACATTCATCGTTATCTTTTCCTGTCATTTTAGCCAATCTGACAGGTGTGTGGTGGTATCTCAGAGTTGTCTTAATTTGCATTTCTCTGATCAATAGTGATTTGGAGCAACTTTTCATATGACTAGAGATGGTTTTAATTTCATCATCTGAAAATTGTCTGTTCATATCCCTTGACCATTTATCTATTGAAGAGTGGCTTGAATTCTTATATATATGAGACAATTCTCTATATATTTTAGAAATGAGGCCTTTATCAGAACCATTAAATGTAAAGATGATTTCCCAATT
>JAJPUD010000864.1:402425-425534 GCA_023553655.1 Myrmecobius fasciatus
TTTTTTTGTTTTTGTTTGACTGATTCTTGAAGTCTTATTGAGTCATTTACTTCTATTTGTTCAATTTTAATTTTTAAAGTATTATTTCCTTCAGTTATCTTTTTTAGCTCCTTTTGTAGCTGGCCAGTTGAATTTCTTGATTCAATGCATTCTTTTTCCATTTTGCCAGTTTTATTTTTCAGTGAATTGTTGTCTTTTTCCAATTCACCAATTTTGTTTTTCAGTGAACTGTTTTCTTTTTCCAATTCACCAGTCCTATTTTCCAGTTTTTGATATTTCTGTTGCCCTGATCTCAATTTATTTCCCCATTCTTCTTCTAGCTCTCTTTTGAGATTCTTAATGCAATCTTCCAGGTAAGCCTTCTGAAAGGAAGACCAACTTAAGTCTGCTTTGTGGCTTCATCTGGGATTGTTTTCATAATGTCAGGATCTGGGGACTGTTCTATTTTTTCTCCGTAAAAGCTGTCTATGGTGAGAGCTCTCTTCTGCTTCTTGCTCATGATTTAAAGTTGGGATATCGGTCACCAGCTGAAAATACTGCAACAATTTGTATTTGCCCTGGGGCAGTTTGCCGAGTTGACTTCTGGTCTGAGGCTGGTCGGGCTAGATTCGCACTAGGACCACGTTTTCAGCTGCTCTCAATCCACCCTTTACCAAAGACAGATCTGCCAAAGCACCTGCCCACAAGCAGAGCAAAGTTGTCCAGGCGTCTCCGAGGGGCTTCCTGGGTGCCTAAAATCTGCCCCTCTATCGCAGCCCTGACTTCCACCCCGGCTGGAGTCTGATAGCGACCAGTGGCTGATATCCCCTGAGGCTAACCTTCTCCAGAGTTCTTTCAAGATAGATTTTTGATAGAAGTGCCTTGTAGTCCAAATGTTTGGCGGAGTCCTCACTCCAAAACCAGTTTGAAGGCTCGCTTTTTCTGGGTCTGAGGGAAGGTCTCAGGAGTTCACAGAGAACGCTGTCTGCAGTTCGCCATCTTGGCTCCGCCCCCTAGTTGGAGATTTTTAATTTTTCTTTTTCTAACATTTAAAAAAGTTGTTTATTGAGCTGACCTTTCAGTAACACATTTAGGTGTATGAATGGCTTTATCTTGTGAATTTTAGAATGTTTCCTCATTGGTCTCTCTTTTTTTTTTAATGGAATTATTTATTATTTGTTCTTTGACTTATTTTTTAAGTTTATTATTTAGTTTACAATTAGCATTTAACCTATTTTTCTGTGGCTCTTTATTAAATATAATTTTAATTGCATTGTGCTTTGAAAAGGATATATTTAATATTTCTGCTTTTCTGCATTTGATTGTGAGATTTTTATGTCCTATTACATTGTCATTTTTTCATCTAAATTTATTTATTGAATGTTTCCCTACAGTTACATTTAAAATATTTTATAAGAAATAAAAATAAAAAAAACTTTTGAATTCCATATTATCTCCCTTATCCCTACCCTCAGCCCTCTTTAAGAAACCACATGTGAACTTATGCAAAACATTTCCATAAAAGTCATGTGGTGAAAAATAATATAACTTTTCTGCCCCTCCAAAAAATCAAGAAAAATAAAGTGTGAGAGAGAGACAAAAAGAGAAAGGGGGAGACAGAAAGAGACACAGAGACAGAATGAGAGAGAGAGAGAGAAGAATGTTTTATTTAACCTGTGTTCAGACACAATCAGTTTCTTCTCTGGGTATAGAAAGGATTTTATATCATACGTCCTTCAGATTTCTCACACATCATTGTACTGCTGAGAGTAGCACAGTTATTTATAGCTGTTCTTCCCAGAAAATTGATATTACTTGGTATACTATACATTTCACTTTGCTTAAGTTCATAGAGAACTTTCCAGATTTTTTTTTTCTGAGAACATCCTGCTCATCATTTCCCATAGACCAATATTATTTCATGACAATTGCGTATCATAATTTATTCAGCCATTCTCAAATTAATGGGCATCTCCTCAGTTTCCAGGTTTTTTTTTTCCCCTGAGAAGACAGCTGCTGCAAATAGTTTTGTATGCATATGCTCTTTTCCTTTTTTAAAAATATCTTTTGGTATTCATGACTAGGAGTGCTATTGTTATGTCAAAGGATATCATGGGATTTATAGCCCTTTTAGTATAGATCATATCTTTTGATCATTTATCAATTGTGGCATGCCTTTTTTTTTTTTAAACAAATTTGGCTCAGTTCTATGTTTGAGAAATAAGTCCTTATGTGAGAAACACTTCAAAATTATTTTTACAATAACTATTGCTAACTGTATCCCCCCATTTATTCTATTCTCTCTCTTCTTTCACTTTGTCTATCCTCAAAAAACATTTTACTACTGAGAACTCCCCCCTGCCCCAATATGTCCTCTCTTTTATTACCCTCCCCCTTCTGCATTGCATTTTGCTCCCATTTTCTGCTGGGTAAGATAGATTTCTAGTCATATTGATTATGTAAGTTATTTCTTCTTTGAGCCAATTTTTATTCACTCTCCCTCTACTCCCACAATTTCCCTCGACTGAAATAATTTTTCTTGCCTCTTTTTCATTGTAGAAAATTTGTACCACTCCATTTCCTTTTCTTTGCATACATTCCTTTTACACTCCTTAACTTTATGGTTTTGTTAGATATTATCCCTTCATATTCAACTCACACCTGTGCCTTCTGTCTACATGTTCCCCTTCAAACTGCCATGATAATGAAATAGTTCTGAGTTACAAGTATCATTGACACATGGAGGTATGTAAATAGATAAACCTTGTCAAGTCCATTATGATATCACTTTCCTGATTACCTTCTTATGCTTCTCCTGAGTCCTCTATTTGAAAAGCAAAATTTCCATTCAGTTCTTATGTTATCATCACAAATTTTTGAAAATCCTCTATTTTCCTGAACATCCACCTTTCCCCCTTAAGAATTATACTCAGTTTTGCTGGGTAAGTGATCTTTGTTATAAAACTAGCTCCACTGCTTTCCAGAATATCATATTCCAAACCCTCCTGTCCTTTAATATAGAAGCTACTAAATCTTGCATTATTGTGATTGTGGCTTCACTATACTTAAATTGTTTCTTTTTGGATGCTTGCAATATTTTTCCCTTGACTTTGAGTTCCAGAATTTGGTTTAAATATTCCTGAAAGGGTTAATTTTGGGATCTTTTCAGGAAGTGATTGTTGGAATCTTCTAATTTCTATTTCACCTTATATTTGTAGACTATCAGGACAATTTTTCTTTGATAATTTCTTGAAAGATGGTTTCCAGGCTCTTTTTTTAATTAAAACTTTTAGGTAGATAAATAATTTTAGAATTATCTCTCCTGAATCTATTTTCTAGGTCAGTGGTTTTTCTAATGATATATTTGACTTTTTTTCCCTGGTTTTTTTTTTTTTTTTTTTTTTGGTTTTACTTTATTGTGTCTTGTTTTCTCATAAAGTGATTAGCTTCCTTTTGCTCATTTTTTTAAGGAGCTATTTTCTTTGGTGATCTTTTGTACCTTTTTTCCAAATTGGCCATTTTTTTTTCTTTTTTTAAGATATTCTTCACCTCATTAGCCTTTTCTATTTCCTTTTGCACCACTCTCAATTCTTTTTCCTAATTTCTCCCTTTTCTCTTTATTTGATTTTTAATATCCCTTTGAATTATTCCTTGACCTGAGCCCAATTCTTATTTTTGTTGGAGATTTTAGATATAGGAGCTTTGGCTTTGTTATCTAATTCTGAGTATATGTTTTGATCTCTCTTGTCACCATAGTAAGAAAGTTTTGTTGTTGTCTGCACATTTTCCTAGCCTATTTCTTGGTTTTTAATTCTTTGTTAAAGTAGGGCTCTGATTTTTGGGTGGAGGGTGCATTGTCCCATATATCAGTGATTTTATGCAGCTGTTTTCAGAGATCTTTCAAGGGACCTGACCACAACCCTTCCTTTCTTCCCTGGAATTGTTAGGAGTGTCCCTGCTCCACTGTACCTGTAATATCCAATGTACTGAAGCAATAGAATCCTGCTTTACTGGCTCTAGAGCTGGTATTGTACTGGAATCCTATGGTGGACTCCCACCATGTTGGCACAGACCTTTTTCACTTCCAAGTCTCTGTGGTATCTCTGGGCTAAGAGGTCTGGAAGCCCCCAGTACTGCTGCTGATTCAGAAGTCCCTAGACCTGATCCTGATTTACTGGCATGGTACTGGGTCTGGGGCTTCACTGCCCTGGACCTGTACCATGATTGTATATTAGACTCCCACCCTGGCATAACAGATCTTTTTTGCTGACCTTCTAAGTTGGCTTTATCTGGAACATCTTCTACTTCATCTTTGTGGGTGTTCTGCTGTGCTAAAATTTGTTTAGAGTCATTAAAGAAATTTGGAGCAGTTTGGGTGAAAGGTTGGTTAAATAAGTTCTTACCTTTACTCTGTTATCTTGGTTCTATACCTACCTTGTCAATTTCTGTGCAGGTGCCATTTACAATTGAGAAATGTTTTTCTCCTTTCTATTCCAATTTTATTTTCAATAGATAACTATGTTATCTATCTTCCTCTAAGATTTTATTCACCTCTTTGATTTCTTTCTTATTTATTGTAGAAAAGCCAGTCTTCAAGGTCTCTTTTGTTTCACACCTTGTCCCTAAAACATTTCTGATTACTAGAAAAAAAAATTTTTTTTTATTTTGGGGACATCGTAGATCAAGTTTTATATCTTACAAGAAGCTTTTTTTTTTTAACAGTCCCTCTTAATCTTAATACTTTGTTCCAGAACTCCCCTTCTCTAATTTGTCCTGTCTATAATTTGTTTGCTAATAATTGCTTACATATAATTTCCCTCCTTAGCCTAGCCTAAACTCTTTTAAAGCAGGGATTATCTTTTATATTCCCCGAATTTAGCATCATTCCTGGCATATAATAGAAAGTTGATATACTAACTGACTCAGTAAAGTACTTGGTCATTCTGGCTTGCACTGTGGTTATTTATGCAGGTGTCTTCTTGACACCTAGGTTGCAACATTTGTGTTAAAAAGATGTGATAAGTCCACATCTCGACTTAATAACTATATTGGTAAAGGTGTTATAGCTTGGCATGAGTCGTGTTTCCTTGATCATTAACGATAACCTCCACTTTCCCATGTTGGAACACTCACAAACACCAATAAGTGGTGTTATTAATGCCAGTTGTGGTTTCCTTTGATATGGATCTTGGGACATCCATGTGGTTTAAGAAGGGTTGCTGTGACAACCAATATCCTTGAGTTTTTCCCAACATCAACACCTTTCACTCCTATTTTTGTGCTGCTGAATGAAGCTAAAAAAAATCATGAAAACATTTTCACTGATTGCAGTATTGTTTTGTGTTACATAACCTTCATTAGTCCTTCTCTGTATCATATGTCTACATCTCCCTGACCAATTTTCTATCATACTCAACACAATGGCTCTTCCTAACTTTTCCATATCTTCTTCAACTTCAGTATCTTCTCAGACATTACATCCACTCTGAATTCTCTTTCATTCCTTTCCATTGTCAATCCTTTTATTAATCATTTCAACTTTACCTTGTCCTCTGTTCTTCATATCCTTTCCTTTTGTCTTATCTTCATTCACCTCTTGCCAAGTCTCAGACGTGGATTTTTCTTACTGTCTGCATCTTCCACTTCTGCCCACAGGATACCCAGTGAAATTGGAGAAAGTCTTAGAATCACAATGACCTTTTAGTCTTACACAACTAATTCCCTATCACTCCCCACCCCAAACCAATATAAACTTTCTGTTTCTTCCATGATACTATCACTACAGTCCTTCCTCTTATCTCTCAGTTGAGCACTTAGTTTACTGAAAGCAAAGAAAGAGAGAAAGAAAAAAGAGATACTTTCTTCTTTTTGAGTATGAGTCCCACCTTTTTTTTTCATCTCAAAACATTTTGATATCAAATCCCACTTTCTTCTCTAGTGCTCCTCATAATTTTACCTAGCTAAATCCAACTGCTCTATAAGTGCCCTTCATTTCAGACTCTTAAGTCTTAATAATGGTGGTCATAGTGGTGAAAAGTGTGATCATCATAATAACTATGCTGCAAATCTCAGCTTGTTGTGTGAGACATAATATGAGTTGAAAAAAAATCTGGACTTGATTTGATTTGGATAAAGCTAAAGAGTTTGCAAAGTACTTTATATAGGTAAGAGGAAGTGAGACTCAGTAAAAAGTGTTGGACTTCACCTTAGAAAAAATTTGGCTTGGATCCTGAAACAAAAGTTCTTTTGTATTTGAAATTGGACAAGTCAGTTGGTCTCCACTAGCCTCAGGTTTTCTCATTTAAATAATAAAGATAATGATGACTTCTATTTCACATAGATAAGAGGATCAAGTGAGACAACACATATAAAGTGCTTTGAAAATTTTAAAGTGGTATAGAAATGGGAACTATCATCATCAACATACTTAAAAAAACAATAAAAAAAAACCCAAACCAAAAACAAAACCAAAAAACATTTTATTGGTGAAGAAATTGAGGCTTACAGAAAGTAAGCCTTTATGGCTTCTTTATGGCAACATATCAGTTATTATGAAATGGACAGAAGACTGGGCCCCACATCTGGGTTATAGGGCCTTGGAATCTCTCCGGACATCTGGGTCATAGGGCCTTGGAATCTCTCTGGAAATCTCTTGTGGGTCAGGAGTCTTTTGAATACCTGAAAAATGTTTGCCTATCTAAGTCAGGTCTACAGTCAATGCATGTAGGTGTTTTCCATTGTATTTCCCATATCTTTTTACCTGTCAAATGTAACCTAGGGGTAGCCAATGACTTTAAAGGTGTGCTCCTCCCAAGGCTCAGGGCTAGATTCTAATAGAGGGTTCAGTCAGCTGGACTCTACTAGAGGGTCCAGTCACCAGCTAATAAATGCTCTCAAAATTCTAATTATATTGGCTGTCCTTTATTTTCTTGCCTAGGCTATCTCAATTAGAGAAAGAATTTGAATCCAGTTCTTTTAAATCAATAGTCAAAATTCCATTGGCTGTGACACAGCAGTTAAAGTGAGTTACTATAGCTTACTTACTTCTTCTACCCCCAAAACAAAACAAAACAGCATGCTTCAAAATAATTAATTACCATTTCTCCTCTAGCATAGGGACATGGATTGAATTGACATTTTTCTTGGTATAAGAAATTCTTGGATAAAGAAATTCCCTTATCACTGATAGGTGCAACTTTTTCTAAAAATTTTAGTCCCTGAAGGGCTGGAAGTGGTTAATGACACAGTGAATAGAAAACAGGGTCTGGAGTTAAGAAGTCCTGAGTTCAAATCTGCATGTAGGAATGTATGACTCTGGACAAGACACCTCAGTTGTTTGCTTAAGTTTCCTCAGTTGTACAATGGGGATGATAATAGCTTCTACCCTGAAGGATTGTTGTGAGCATTATAAGAGATAATATTTGTAAGAAGTGTTAGCCCATAAATGCTAAGTGATTGACACATAGTAGATGTTATATAATACTAATTCCTTTCCTACTGGGAAGTTAAATGACTTAGGGGGTCACAGAGTCAGGGCAGTATTTGGTAGAATCAGAACTTCCTAACTTTTCCATGGTTCTTTCTGCTTCTGCCTCTGCCTCTGTCTTTATCTTCCCATCCCTCCTTCTCCTTCTCCTTCTCTTCCTCCTCTTCCTTCTTCTCCTCCTCCTCTTCCTTCTCTCTTTTTCTGTCTTTTTCTGTGTCTCTGTCTCTCTCTCTCCCCTTTCATTTGTTTGTACTTCTGTCCTCTTTCTGTCTCTCTCTCAGGTGATGCTATCACTTTTTGTGGAGTTAGATTATAGTTCCAATTTAAAAGTATTACATATCTTTATTTTTTTTCCACTACAGAATCAGCTGAGCAAAATAAATAAATAAACAAACCCATGAGTATATTAAAATTATTAATATACAAGCACAAATTTATGCAATTGACAACCAAGTAATAATGTGTATGATAATAATATGTCTTACTCTCACTGTACATTAGAAGATTTGTCATTTTAACTATATTTAGTTTTCCTTGTAACAAGTAATTTTGAAATAATAAAGTTAGTAGCTTCACTTGATGGAATTTCATAATAGTAAAGATGAAGTACCTAAGTTCATAGAAATGATAATCAGTGGAGTATTAAAAATCATTAGAGTAGGAAAAATAAGATGAGGTTTGAAACTTTTTTTGGGGGGGGGCAATTAGTTGAGCTACACTAATTTTCAAGATATTTTAAGAAGGCTCATTAGGGTATTTGATGGTAACAATGAGCCAAGAATGGGAAAGGAAGATAGGATAGTGGATAGAATATTGGGCCTGAAGTTAGGAAGATTCATATTCCTGAACTCAAATATAATTTCAGACATTTACTAGCTGAATGACCCTGGCCAAGCCACTTAACCCTTGAATAAAACACAACATTTCAACATAGTCTAGGCTAATAGATTTTATAGTGAAAGAACTTTAATATTTAGCTGAAACGTAGAATCATGAAATATATTAATCAAAGATCTTTTGCTGCTGTACAGTTCAGTTCCAATCCAAAACAGAATTCTTTTTTTTCCTATAACCCACATAATTAATGAACTTTCAAATTTCCTCTTTCAATATCTCCAGTAATTAGCAAACTCATTCCAATTTGGGAAAGCTTTAATGGTTACGAAGGAGTTGTTGTTCTTATTTATTTCAGTTGTTTATGTAAATTTGGTTTAGCTTCTAAATCTTTCCATAACTTGTCTTCAACATATCTGTTCAGCTTCACTGGACATGAACATTCTTCTTGCATTGGGCAGTCCAATCAACTATTTCTCAGTCATCCTCACCCAAGGGACACCATCATTCATCTCTGTACTTTTGTATTGTACTTCATCCATCTTTTGCCTCCTGGAATTCAAGGACCAACTCTTTTATGTAGTCTTTCCTGGTCTTCCAGAGCTAGGACCATCTTTTTCTTTCATTTTTGTTTTTCAATCATTTAAGTCATGTCTAAATCT
Source organism: Myrmecobius fasciatus (assembly GCA_023553655.1). Lineage (NCBI taxonomy): Eukaryota > Metazoa > Chordata > Mammalia > Dasyuromorphia > Myrmecobiidae > Myrmecobius > Myrmecobius fasciatus. The sequence goes on from JAJPUD010000864.1 coordinate 411,387, forward strand.
TCATGACCCCATTTGCACTTTTCTTGGTAGAGATACTGGAGTGTTTGCTGTTTCCTTCTCGAGTTCATTTATAGACAAACTAACTAAGGCAAGCAGAGTTAAGTGGCTTGGCCAAGGTAACATAGCTAGTAAATATCTGAAACTATATTTGAGTTCAGGAAGATAAGTCTTCCTGACTTCAGCCCTGATATTCTATCCACTGTCCTAGTTTCCCTTCTCTTTCTAATGATAATAAGCTATATTAAATTGTCTTTATTCTCTTTATATTTATTCTGTATTTAATTATATATTTACTTCACAAATTAATAGATTTTGAGAACAGACTGAGACCTCAGTGATCATCTAAGCAATATCCAAAAGGAATCTTCATTGCACCATATCTGAAGGGTAGTCTTCCCACTTCTGTCTAAAAAAATGTCACATGGATAGGGAATTCCCAATTTCTTGAAGCCACTGATTCCACCTTCTTACAGCTCTAATTGTTAGAAAGTCCTCCTCCCCATTCAATCTAAATTGACCTCTTTAATTAATACCCACTGCTTCTGGCTCTGTCTTGTATGGCCAAATAGAAAAAAAAAGTGAATCCATATGGCAGCATCCAAAATACTTGAAGATAATGAGTCCATCCTAACTGAACCTTCTTTTCTTCAATGTTAAATATTTTCCATTCCTCCAATTGATCCTAATATGAGGGGCACACAAGACATTTCACTGCTATTCACTATCACATAGGCTTAAGCTTATCAATGTCCTTCTGAAATGATAGTTTCTAAAGGTAAATATAGCCCTCTAGAAAAGGCCTAATGAGTTTTATACAACAGGATGATTATTTCCCTCTTCCTGGATGCTATGGATCTTGTAATGTAGCCAAAGATTACATTATTTTTTTGGATGCTATATCACTTATTGAGCTTCTAGTCCATTAGAAGCCCTTAAGTTTCCTTCCTTTCTCCCTTGCTTTCTTCCCCCCTTCCCTCCCTCCCTCCTTTTCTTTATCCCTCCCTTTCTTTCTTTCTCTTTCTCACTTTCTTTTTTCTTTCTTCCTTTCTTTCTCTCCCATAATCATCATTATAGTCTTTTTTTCTTCTCCTCTTCCTCCTTCATTCTTCCCTTACTCCATCCTTCTCTACATATTTTTATTTCCTTCTCCTCCTTTTTCTCCTCTTTCTCTAACTCTTCCTCTTCCTTCTTCCTTCTCATCCTTCTCATTGTCCTCCTCCTCCTTCTTCTTTTCTACCTCCCTTCTTCACTCCCTCTACCCTTATCTCTTTTTTTCCTCCTCCTTCTCCTCTTCTTCCCCTTTCTCCTTATTCTCCTCCTAGCCTCTTCCTTTTTATTTTCCTCTTATTTTTTCTACTTCAGCTTCTTCTCCTTTTATCAATATGGATTTTCTCTCTGCAGTTTTTCAGAATGTAACCTATCCAATCCTCATTTAGAGAAAATCTAATCTATATTTAGATCAGAATATCACTAATCACTGGTATCCTCATACTTTTAAACATTAGTAATTTGTGGAAGTAACACTTTTACCTTTCATTGCTTCAAATACTAGAAGACAATGACCTTCTAAGTTTTCACTGGCCAATTGTAATGCAGTTCAGAATTTAATTGAATTAACATAAAACTGAAATGCTATAATCTGGAATATAATATGATGTATTGAAAAGAAAATTGGGCAAATAATGAGGGAATTCAAATTATAATCTAGATTTTTGTCACTAACTAGTTTAGTTACATGGTGCTACTTACCTTTCTCTGTCTCAGTTCCCTCATCTTTAAAATGAGAAGATTGGAAATCAAGGCACTTAAAAGTCTTTCCTGTTCTGAAATGCTATGATTCTATGGTTGTATCTCAACCAATAAAACATTTCTGGTGTAGGACAAGGAGCCCTGCCAGTGCTCATTTCATTTCTACTTCAAATTACTTTCCAGATTTTTCATGTCTTCATTAATCACTTTCCTTCCCATACTGGTGAAACCTCTTCTCTATGGCTTGATGTCCTCCTTGAACTGGATCATCATTTCTTGAGCAACTTCAGAAATGTTCATTTCAATCTTAAGTCATCACTTATGTTACATTTTTTCCTTCTTTCTAGATATCTTGTGTCCTTATGAGTTCTAACTCATCCCAGTTCCCCCATTATTGTACTATCTTCCAGTGTTAGAATTTAAGTTCTTTAAGTATCTGTCCTCTCTTTGCATATATTTACATTAAAAGTTCTTAGCACAGTGCTTTGTATACAATATTTAATAAAAAGGCTATCATTTATCTGTTTTCAGGTGAAGTCCAAGAAAACATTCAGGCATATTAACATGTTTTCAGACACATTCAAAAAGTATAATTAAGATTTTTAAGGAAATATAATTTTGTGTGCTTGATCTTATGTTTCCTAGACCTTCCACAAGTGTCTGATTCAAAATAAGAACTCAATATATGTTTTTTTACTTGCTAAATCAGGGATGCTTTTCGAAGTCTGGATTGTTGCCAGTGTTACTCACAGAGGTTTCTCCAGTATGGGAAGGATATAAATATATGCAAACCAGAGAGGGCATATACTTAAGAAACTTAAATAGTAACAGTGGAAGATAGCACATAATGGGAAAACTGGGAGGAGGTGGAACTCATTAGGACACAAGATATCTGGAGAGAAGGAAAAAACTCAGGGATGCTTTTTCAAATTTGGGTTGGACTAGTTGGTTATATTATTTACACAGCTGAGATGTTTCATGAGATCTTTTATTTATGAATAAATAATGTATTCTGATTACTGAATAACTAATGGTTAGTTCATCCAATCACAGACCTAGAGAAAGTGAAACTTTTTTCCCTAGCCATGGATACCATGAAAAGTCTTTAGTTAACCTATTCTTCACTTGAAGAAGACTTCAAATCTTTACTTTCCCTGAATCATGAATTATAAAAGGAGAATATATTCATATCACTCACTCAGCACCTTTCAATTCATTACTTGGTCTTCAATTAAGCATTCTGAACATGATTTCACTGGACACAGCTTAAAAAAACATACTTATAAATAGGAAGGATTGATCCAGTGTTAATTAGTGCCTTCTCTCTGGATGTTTGACATCAGCTCATCTTATTTGATCAAAGAGTCTAAGGCCATCAGGAGGTTATCCTACTTCACAAGCTGCTCATCAGCAGCTGCCTTCAGGGACATGTGAGGCTGACCCTATTAAGAACTCAGTGGGATGAGACAGACTTTACATACTGTATTTGGAAGAGACTGGGGAAAAGGTTGGATTGTCAGTGTCTAATGAATGATTGCTGTAACATCTGGAATTTTTAGACTAGATTTCTGGAAGTCTCATCATGTTTGGTTAGATTATGAATCTAGGGGAAGAGCTGTCACCCTTTCTGGAAATATTCCTAAGGTCCATTAGAATGTGTGCATTTTAAAAAGGTATCAATTAGTTATCAAGTAAAAAGATTCCTTAATTGATTTTTGTCCCTTGTCTTTAACTCCTTTGATGAGTTAGAAGAGAATGAAACATGGAAAAAAATCTATTTTTAAAGGACTTATTTACTTCTAAAACATGTGAGCCCAGTGACTTCTGGGACATTTCTTCTTAATTAGAACTTAAAGTGAGATTTGAATTAGTTTCATAGATTAAAAAAAGAAGGGACCTTAGAGGCTATCTGGTCCAACTTTTTTTTTTTCCCCAGAGAATTTAATTGATAGTGCTGAATGGCAAACAGTGATAAAGACAGGATTTGAACATATGTCCAATGCTCTTCTCATTATACTAAAACCTGCACTTTCTTATTACAAAACAAGATTATTAATTGTATTGGCCTGGTTTATGTAAATGAATATTCCCTTACCTCTGTCCTTGATGAGGTACATTTGCATATTTATATATCTCATATCCTCTCAGATTATAAGATCCTTTAGGACAGGGACATCTTGCATCTTTGTATTCTCATCATCTACTATATAACAGATTTTATGGGTCTATGCTTGCATATAGTTGTATAATCTCTCCAATGTCATCCTCCATCCATCCATCCACCCATCCATCCATCCATCCATCTATTCATCCATCCACCTATCTATCCCTATGATGCAGTGCTTTCTATGTTTTGAGCACTATGTGGTATGACTCAAGGTTGTCTTTGCCTTCCCATAAATCCTCTGCAGAAAATTCATTCAATATACTAGGATGCTTCTTCTAGATATTTAAGAATTATGTGGATTTTAATAGATCATATGGGCTATTCATCTGTTTTAGCCACATGACCCAAGTACCCCATTTCCTTCTGTACAATATCTTATACATGTATTAAAAAGAAAATACAAGGGGAAGGAAAAAACTGATGAAGAAGCAAAACTCAGAAAGTTAAAAAGGAGTTTATGAAAACACCAAGGCAAAAAACTGTTGGTGAGCTGACTGAGATAACATAGGATTCATTCTAAGCATTACTTTTATAGATAGATGTGTTTTCCATTGAAGGGGACAGAAATTTTGATTGGATAATGCAATCATGAGGTGGGGTGATTTTGCAATGACTTTGCATTAGTGTCTGATTTTACACAGATGCTTCTTTCTCACAATTCATCACTGTTTATATGTCGTAACTAGATCACTATTACCCTTTGGGTAGCTTTCAACATTAATTCATCAAATCCACTACTGGGCACTTACTGAATATACTGGATTAACAATATCACTCCTCTTCTGTTGTCTATCACTAAAATTTGATAATTCCATATGCTGACATTTTGTCACTTTACATAATCTGGTTCCAACTTATTGTTATAGCTTGACTCTTCATTGCTCCTCTTCATGTATTTGCCATTCTAGCCAAACTATTTCCTGATTATCATATCCCATCTACCTCTTCTAGATATTCATCTCACTTCTCCCTAGGGAATTCTTTGTCTTCATCTCTCAGAATCCTTACTTTTCTTCAGCTCTCAGAACTGATCATCTTTTCTCTAAGAAGCCTTTTTTGTTTATTTTAGTCCTCTTCCTCCTCCCCATAAATATATTTACTTTTCTAGGTATGTTACCAGATACATAGAGAATGTAAGCTCCTGTCAGGCAGGTTGTTATTCTTTGTATTTTGGCTTGATATTCCTGTTGCCTAGAGCACTGTCTTGCCCATAGCAGTTGCTTAATAAAATGTATTCTATTGAATGAACTTGAATCTTTTGTTAGAATTTTAAATAAGTATGTTCTAGTGAAAAATTCAAGGACCTATAATGAATGCCAATATTGAATTACATAAAATGCAATTGCTAAGTTCATTAAATCTGCCTTGAGTTCATTGTTCCTGGGAAGTCAGAATGAATTCATTTGATTGATTCTGATCCTCCTTTTAGACTCTGTAATGTTCCAGGGTTCATATAAAAACAGGAAAATGTGAAAGTCTTCACTACTTTTGAGAATTTCCTTCTATCACACAACATCCATATTGGTAAAGAGCCTGGTAAAACAAAACACTTTTATCAACATGAGCTATTACTATTATTTTAAGTTTATTATTTTGTTTTCCCCAATTAAATGTGAGAATAATTTTCAACTTTTATTTTTTTTTAAATTGAGTTCCTAATTCTTTTCTACCCTTCCCACTCCCCTCATTGAGAAGGTAAATTATTTGATGTAGGTATTACGCGTGTGGTTATGCAAAACATATTTCCACATGAGTAATGCTATAAGAAAAACAAAACAAAGTTAACATCCAAGAAAAATTAAGGAAAAAATCACACTATATTTTGATCTATATTAAAACTCCATCAGTTCTTTCTTTGGAGATGGATAATATTTTTCATCAGAAGTTCTTTAGTTAGGTATATCACTGTATTGGTGAGAATAGCTGAGGTAAATGGTTAATGGTTTTTAGCACTGCTTGATGATGGTATGCTTGCCTAAAAGCCTATTTTATGCAGCATTCCCACATGGCAACTACTCACATGGTACTCACATGTAATGACACTCTCAAGATCTCCCTAAAGAACTTTCGAATTGATTGTATGACATGGGAGATACTGATATAGCACTATCCCACAAGACATGTCTTTATCAAACAAAATTCTGTACTCTTTGAGCAAATCAAAATTGAAGTACCTTAGAAGAAACACGAGATGTGCAAATTTAAGAATCTACCCCAAATATTCACATGGATTATTTGTGCCCAATCTTTGCTAGAGCATTCTGAGCTCATACTGCTCTGTTCAGGTATAGTAAGTCACACTATAATTTCACTCTAAAATAGTGATATGATTTTGGTACTCTTCATGAATAAAGAATAACGAATTGAACCACAATTTATTCAGCCGTTCTCAATTGATAGACATCCAACTCAATTTCTTTGCCACCAGAAAATAGATACCATAAATATTTTTGTATATATTAGTTCTTTTCCCTTTAAAAATATTCTTTTGGGATGCAGATCTAGTAGTAGTATTGTCAGGTCAAAGAGTACATGTCATTTCATAAGCCTTTGGACATAGTTCCAGATTGCTCTACATAATGGTTGAATCAGTTAATAACTCCATCAACAATGAGTCAGTTCCCAATTTTCCCACATCCCCTCCAACAGTTTTCCTTCTTCTGTCCTATCAGCCAATCTAATAAGTTTGAGATAGAACTGCAGAATTGTTTAAATATGCATTTCTCCAATCAGCAATGATTTAGGACATTTTTGAAAAAAAATATGACTATATGTGGATTTGATTACTTCATTTGCAAACCATCTGCTTATATATTTTTAAATCATTTAGCAATTAGGGAATAGCTTTTATTTTTATAAAATTGACTCATTTCTTTACATATTTGAAATATAATTTCTTCAAAGGAAAAACATGTTTCAATTTTTTCAGTTATGAATGCTAAATATAATTCCCTCAATCCTATTATCCCCAATTCATTCCATTTTCTTTCTCTCCTTTCACCCTGTACCTCCTTAAAGTATTTTGCTTTATTACCTCTTATGATCCTCTCCTTTTCTTATCCTCTTCCCTTCCTCTTTTCTTCTAGGGTAAGATAGGTTTCCATACCCAAATTGAGTATTCCTTCTTGAGTCAATTCTGATGAGAGTAAGGTTAAAATATTCTCTACTACCTCCCTCATCTTCTCCTCAACTATAAAAGCACCTTTTCACCTCTTTTATGTCAGATAATATATCTCATTCTGCCTTGTCCTTTCTTTTTCCCTCTCTCACCCTTTAATTTTATTTTAAAAAATATTATCCCAAAATATCCAATTCATACTAATGCCCTCTATCCATAGATATATCCCTTCTAACTGCCCTAAAAGAAAGTTCTTGTGAGTTGCAAGTATCATATTCTTATGTAGGAATATAAACAGTTTAATCTTATTAAGTTCCTATGAGTTCCCTTTCTGGTTTAGCTTTTTATGCTGCTCTTGAGTCTTGCATTTAAATGTCACATTTTCTATTCAGCCCTTTAGCCCTTTCATTAAGAATGCTCAAAAGTCCTCTATTTGAGTGAATATCCATTTCCTCCCTAAAGGATTATTCTCAGTTTTTCTGAATACTATTTTTGATTGTAATCCTAGCTCCTTTACCCTGTGGAATATTAAATTCCAAGCCTTTTGATCCTTTGATGTAAAAGCTGCTAAATCTGGTATTATCCTGGCTGTGATTCCATAGACCTTTAATTGTTCCTATTTAATTGTAGCTTTTTAGGTTCTAGCAATATTTTCTCTTTGAACTCTGATCTCTGAAATTTGGCTATCCTATACTTGGGAATTTTTATTTTGAGATTCTTTTACAGGAGGTGATTAGTGGATTCTTTCCATTTCTTTCTTAACCTCTGATTCTAGAATATTAGGTTTTTTCAATAATTTCCTGAAAAATAATGTCTTTTATCTCTGAGGAACCACAACACACCTTTCAGATTGGCTAAGATGACAGGAAAACATAATAATGAATTTTAGAGGGAATGTGGGAAAGCAGGGACACATAAATTGTTGGTGGAATTGTGAACTGATCCAACCATTCTGTAGGGCACTTTGGAACTATGCCCAAAGGACTATCAGACTGTGCATACCCACCAATCCAGCAGTGTCTCTACTGGGTTTTTATTCCCAAAGAGATCATAAAAAAGGGAAAAGGATTTGTATTGTAAAAATGTTTGTAGTAGCCCTTTTAGCTGCAAGGAAGTGAAAACTGAGTGGATGCCCATCACTTGGAGAATAGCTGAATAAGTTATAGTATATGTATGTTATATTATATTATTGCTCCATAAAAAAAATCAGCAGGATAATTTTAGAGATGTCTGGAGAGACTTACATGAATTGATGCTAAGTGAAGTGAGTAGAACCAGGAAAATGTTGAACACAGTAACAAGATTATACAATGATCAATTCTGACATATGTGGCTCTTTTCAACAGCAGGTTATTCAGGTCAGTTCCAATGGTCTCGTGATAGAGAGAGCTATCTGCACCCAGGGAGAGAACTGTGGGGACTGAATGTGGATCACAATATGGTATTTTCATTCTGTTGTTGTTGTAGTTTGCTTGCAGTTTTTCTTTCTCATGTTTTTCCTTTTTGATCTGATTTTCTTGTGCATCATGATAATTGTGGAAATACATATAGAAAAATTGCATGTTGAACATATTGGATTACTTGCAATCTAGAGTAGAAAGTGGGGGTAAGGGAGGGGAAAAATTTGGAATGCATTTTTGAACATTTTTTTTAATCTCCTACAGTGTACATCATAGCTCACTATAAACAGTAGGCAGCTAATCTTTGTTTAATAAAATTGATCATCATAGATTGAAGCATCATGATTTATCTGGCCCTCAAGGTGTATATCTGCTAAGTGACCTAGGAGAAACATATGCTCCATTTGTGATTAGGAAGACCGGAGGTCACATCTGACTTCAGAAGTTTTCTGTTTATTTTTGAACAAGTCACTTAATGAACTAGGATTTGCACAGTGGAGTCTTTTACTAATGAGCAGTTTGACCTTGGACTATTTCCTTCCCTTTTCTGGAAATCAATTTCTTGCCCAAAACACAGAAGATTAAGTTCAGGGATGTATAACTAATATGGAAGCTTCATAATTTAATGACTGAAGAGCGCAAGTACTTTCACTGGATTCCTTTCTCTTTCATTTATGGTACTTTCTTCATAATAGGGTAATATGGTTTAAAATAGAAAGTGCCTTAGGGGACATTATGACCAACACTCTTATTTTACAGATGAGGACACTGAGACTGAGATAGATAAAACAATTTTTAGTGTTACCTAGTAAGTATGTAAAGTGAGAGTGGAATCCAGATGTGTATTATTTGAAGGCCATGTTTTTAGAGCTATTTAGGTGCTTGTCTGAGTAAATCTCTCTGTTCAGTCATGACAACTTGAGTTCAAATCCAATCTCTGATAATTATTAGTTATATGACACTAGGAAAGTCATTACCACTAATTGCACCAGTTTCCTCTTTTATAAAATGGGGGAAATAGGCCTAAGGTTATCATGGAGCTAACATATATATAAAGTATCTTGGAAACCTTAAGAAATTTCATGCAAATTCTAATTATCCTAATCATTATATTGTACCATCTTACTTTTCAATTTCCTCCAAGGATATATGAGTATATCTAAATATATAGGGATAATTTTGTTAGAATTAGGTTGTGATTAATGAAACTAAATAGTACCCCAGGAAGAAGTGGAAGGTTTCCTGACTACTGCATGTCTTCAGCTGGTCCTTGAAAAGTAGATAGAATTTACAAAGGCAGAAAAGAAGGCAAGAAAAAAAAAATAACATTTAAGGTGGGTATAATGAGTCAAACTAATGAGGTTGGATCTGGGAAGAAAATGGATTCCAAGATAAATCTTAATTCAAGAGTTTCTAAAGAGACAGAACTGGGCAAGTTATTTTTAATTAAAAAAAAAGCCAACAAGCATTAGCAAGGGAAGCCTGGAGAATGAGATAAACGTGTGAAATTAATCCCATGTAATTCAGGTATTGAAGATTTCAGCTCATTACCCTAATAAGAACTTTTTAAAAGATTCAAGCAATTTATTTTTTTAGGTGGTGATGAGCTTTAAACAAGAAGATAAGAAAGAACATGGATTCCTAAAAATCTTATTTCTTTCACATCAGTTTCATGAGAAAAACCTGATTGGCAAAGAAAAAATCTGGAATTCAAGATGGCATAAATCATTCTCATCACAAAGATTAGAAGTTTTTGTTCATAAGATTGTTGTCCAAGCAATTTTATAGGAGATTGGTGCTTTTAACTAATATGTAAGAAGGAAAATCTATTTATCTTTAAACAATAAATGTAATAATGTAAATAAGGCTAAGTTATTCTTCCTAAATGAGAACATAATCAAAATATTGCATCAGAAAACAATTCTCAGTCAATGAACGGACATATATTAGGACAAAGTGGAATGGAGAGAAAAATATATACTGTTACTGCTAAGTGCAGAAAGAACTTTCTCTTATCCCCACTGACTTCCATTATTATCTGAAAAACAAAGAAACTTGTTCCAGCCCTCCAAGACTATGGAACACCTAATGTTAACAGCTAGATTTTGTGACTGCCTGTAGTTCCATTTTTGTATTATATTTCTGTAAAATAATCAATAGGTTTGTAGTTTCAGGAATTATAAATGTAGTTATTTTAAGACTAAGTTGAATGTAAAAGTAATCTTTGAGATTGGAAAAAAAAGATTGCATTCGTGTTATTGATTGTTTAAACATCTACCTCCCTATAAAAGAGAAAATTTGGAGTACTATAGTCAGAAACAATGTGCCCTTTAACCTGATGATCTACTAAGAAAGTACATGTCACTGCCTACATATATATGTATATATGTATATGCAGTCTATGAATATTAAAAGCTCAATGGTTTAAATAAATTTGAACATATTCAGATTATGTGACCATTGCACTATAGATATCTGTAAAATCCTTCTAAAGAGCTTTGACAAAAGAGGTAAAAAATTACTTTATGTGTGCACTAATTATTGGGTATTAGCAACTTCTAAGTATGAATAGAAATAAACTTTGTCCTAGTAATTCACAATGGAAAGTTTTCCATGAAATATCACATAAGATTCTGGAGAAAAACTAGTCTTTTTATCAATTGCAGAAAAAAGGTAGCTAGCTTCACAAACATTAAAACTGGTTTATATCCATTACTTCTACCATAAAAACCTGTTCCTCTGTGTTTTATTGTGTGTCTGGTGGGCAGACTGTACTTGCTATTGCATATATGTGTCATTATTGTAGCATAGTGGTTCAAGAGCCTTCCTCTGATTTTGAAGTGAATGTCAACTGAACAGATTATGATTGTTGAAACTTTAATACGAATTTTCATTTTCATTATTTATTCAAATTTTGTTAATGATGTGGGGGTTTTTGTGTTGATAAAAAACCTTGTCATTATATTTAAAATAAAATACCACTGTATTTGAATTAAAAACCTTTAGTACTTTAGTACCATCATCTTCTTCTTCATGGTCCCCAAATCTGGGAAGAGAAAGCTTTATATTTTTTACCCAGCTGCACTATTTGATAAGCTCCACTTATCAGAGACAGAGTTCTCTGTCTTTCCCACCGTGCCCCAGGAAGTTTATTATTGGTAAAACTTTATTAGTTTGTAAGATCTCATCAGCCTTGGATTCTACTTCAATACCCTCTTTTTCCTCGGTTTGGAAGGTAGAGGTCATGAATTTCCAATCTCCATTTACTCAAACCAGGATATCTCTTCATTTCCTATCTGGATGCACTAATTTGGGACATCTCCGATTTTTCCATCATACCTCACAGCCAGATATCTTCCCTGATCTTTCCCATTTCCTATTTTCAACTTCTTTTATTTTGTGTTTTTTTTTTCCCATTAGACTGAAACTATGCATACCTTTTGACCCAGCAGTGTCTCTATTGGGCTTATATCCCAAAGAAATCATAAAAGAAGGAAAGGCCCCCACATGTGCAAGAATGTTTGTGGCAGCTCTTTTTGTAGTGGCTAGAAACTGGAAAGTGAATGGATGCCCATCAATTGGAAAATGGCTGAATAAATTATGGTATATGAATGTTATGGAATATTATTGCTCTGTAAGAATGACCAGCAGGACGATTTCAAAGAGGCCTGGAGAGACTTACATGAACTGATGCTCAGTGAAGGGAGCAGAACCAGGAGATCATTATTCACGGCAACAACAATACTATATGAGGATCAGTTCTAATGGATATGACTCTCTTCAACAATGAAATGCTTCAAACCAGTTCCAATTGTTCGGTGAAGAAAGCCATATGCACCCAGAGAGGGATATGAAATGTGGACTACAACATATCATTTTAATGCTCTCTATTAATGTTTGCTTGCATTGTAGTTCCTTTATCTAATTATTCTTTCTTGTAGATATGATTTTTCCTGCACAAAAGTGATATGTGGAAATATGTATACATATATTCGATTTGTCAAGTATTTTAATATAATTAACATGTAGTGGATATCCTGCCATCTAGGGGAGGGGTGGGGAGTAGGGGGAAGAATTTGTAACAGAAAGCTTTGTAAGGGTTAATGTTGAAGAATTACCCATACATATATTTTGCAAATAAAAAGTATTAATAAAAAAATTTAAGAAAAAGAAAAATATTATTTGGTCTTCATCATCCATTCTGCCCCTCATCATCCTTAAAGCTTGCAAATAAATACTATTCACTGGGCTCTGCCATCCCCTCACGTTGTCCATAATATATATCTTTTCTCTGAACCATGAGGATTTCTTTCTATTTGCTCTGTAAGTAGTTTTTATGTATTAATTTATCTACAAGTTGTTGTCCTTCATTAAAATACAAACTCAAGAACAGAGACAGTTTTGATCATTTTTATTTTGCTTTTCTTTTTTCCCCAGGACTTGGCACTTAATTAGCACTTAATTAATCTCTGTTTATTGATTTCACAGACTAATATTCAGAAAAAAGTCATCTATCCTCATTACTTTTTAATAAAGGTTTTACAAAATATTTAGAGCTAGAGGAAACCTCAAACACCATCTAGTCCAACTCTTCCTTGCTGATCTTACACTTGAAGAAACCAAATCCTAGGGTTTTTAAGATGTTGAATGATGTGTCTGAGAACACAGGTAGTTTTTTCTTTCTCATTCATCCTCTTTTCAGCTATAACATCGAATGCAAACCATTCTCTGCAAGATTTCCCAAATTGCTAAATTATTCAGTTATATTAATATATTAATTATATATTATATTAAAAGTGCTTGATGGTTTGTAAGCTTTTGGACACTGTCAATAACTATATCTTTTGCCTTTTTGATGAATCTTGTTTAGTCTCCATTATTGAAACCACATTTGTTTCAGCTCTAAATGTGGGTGTTCTCCAATCACCTGTCCTGAATCTTGTTGTATCTATACTTCTTATCATGATCTTGTCAACTCCTTCAGGTTCAACCCTCAGTTTTCCTGAGATGAATGAAAAAGCTATATATCAGTGATTCCCATTTTTTAGCCCTGAAATGACACCTGCTGGCTTAACACATATGTCTAGATATATCAAACACAATATGTTCAAATCATACTCATTATATTTTCTTAATATCCACTACTCTAAACTCCATCATTTCTGTTGATGGCAGTATAGTCTTTCTATTTCCTCTAAAATTCAAAATCACCCTCGAAAATTTACTCTTCCTTACTCCCATACCCACTTTCTGTTTTTCTTTCCTGTTCCACAGCAACTGTCTTAGTTCTAAACCTTATATTGATTCTTTTTTTAAGTTGTGTCTGACTCTATGTAACCTCATCTGGAATTTTTCTGGCAAAGATACTGAAATAGTTTGCCATTACCTTTACTGTTTTTACAGATGAGGAAACTGAGTCAAAAAGGGATAGTGACTTGCCCATGATCACATAGCTAGTAAATGTCTGAAGTAATATTTGAGTTCAGGCAGATGAGTCTTCCTTATACAGGTCTGATGAGATCATTTCATTACTTTAAAATCTCTAATTTTTGAAATTATATCTAGAATAAAATTCAATTCTAATCAATTATATATATATACACACTTATACACATATTATATATTTAGGAAAGAAGGAATGAAAGAAGGAAGGAAGGAAGGAAGGAAGGAAGGAAGGAAGGAAGGAAGGAAGGAAGGAAGGAAGGAAGGAAGGA
>JAJPUD010000864.1:425544-439312 GCA_023553655.1 Myrmecobius fasciatus
GGAAGGAAGGAAGGAAGGAAGGAAGGAAGGAAGGAAGGAAGGAAGGAGATAGGGAGAAAGGACTTTGACCTTTTTAAGCTAAGGGCTTCAACAGGTGAGCTTCACCTTCACTTCAACAAAGTGAGCTTTGACTGTTTCACACTTTTAGCCACTAAGGATACTTAGCAATTGAAGCAAAGAATCTCCTCTTTCACCTAGTTGAAAGAAATACTCAGGTCAAACCAAGTACTGAAAGAATCTCAACCAACACCAGTATGAGTAGTAAAGGAATGAAGGTAATTTTTTCAGAAAGAAAATGATTTTTGTTCTAACCCTCCTGGACACAAAGGAGGAATTTCTCAACAATACATACATGTGGAAAGCCTTCTCTTAGAGGGAAATTGTGAAGCAAACCAAGACCTTCAGAGGCCACAAAGCTCAAATTCCCAAGAAAGAGTAAATAAAGTCTGCCTCTTCATCACATTGTGGTTTTGTCTTTTGATGAGTCTCAGTTCTAGTTCTTGCTTGATCTTGAAATCCCGTTCTATCTTGTCACCATCATTTGGGAGTTCCTCTTCCATAGCCTTCATCTTAGCATTCATCACACTTATTGGTTGTGATCTTTGGCTTGCCCTTGTTTTTTCTGAAGTGCACAATTTCCTGAATTTGTGTGTATCCAGAAGGATTGTGTTTTTTCAGTTGTCATTCTCCCATTTCTATATCCCTCCTTCCATGCTTATCTCTGTTTCCCCTTTCAAAATGAGCTAATGATGTGACACTGAATATGGCTAGTAATGAATATCTTTAAATGAGGTATATATGTGTAAAATACAAATCAATGTAATTTTTTGGGAGGGAAAGCAATCAGGGTTAGGTGATTTTTCCCTGGGTCACACAGTGAGTAAGTGGCTGAGGCTAGATTTTAACCCAGATCCTTCTGACTCTAAGGCCAGTGTGCTATCCATTGTATTACTTAGCTGTTCCAAAAAAAGTACTTGTTTATGGTGGGGCACTAATAGCTGTTTAGGGGTAATGGCATGAGAAGAGCTTTGAGAAGAAACAAGGACATGATTAAAGTGAAAGAAAATTTAGACGAAGAGGACAGATAAGGAAAATTTGTGGAAATAGAAGGTGGAATATTTCAAGAAATGGAATATGGTCAGTTTAGGCTGGAAAAGGTAATGTAGGGTCAGAAGTAATATTCTCTTGAATATCTGACCAACTACTATAAGGCAAATTGGCAATGCAATTTTGCTCAGAATTTAAAAAAAAAAGATGAAATCAATTACATTTTTAAAGGATCTTAAAAAAACACTTTCACTTTGGTAAATTAAAACAAAACAAAACAAACAAACAAACAAACAAACAAAACTTGCTCAGTGCCTCAGTGCCCTGAAGTTCTTGTATGTTTTGTATCTCCTTATCTGCATATATGTAGCTTTACTTTTTTGCCTATAGGTTTTATATCTTTACTGTACTTTACTTATATCCCTCTGTTTTATATCTTTACTGCCCAACTTTTAGCATAGGATTTGACCCATAGGGAGCATCTACTAAATATTTGTTGAATTGAATTGAAGTTACTATTTTCCTTAGCTTGAAAATGACTCTAAAAATACATTTTGATGTTTTTTAATCAACTTTTTTTTTCCCTAGGTGTTTCTAGGTGTATATATACTTTAAAATCCTGAGTGATACTCATGTACTAGTTATTACTATTCTAGCCAAGAAGGTCTTCCCCTTGCTGGGGATAGTATTAAGGGATTTAATGAGAATTCATAGAATCTCCTAAAAAAAGTCACGGGTGAGATAGGTCAGCAAAAGGTCATAAAATTAATTTTTGAGAGCAAGCTGCGAAGGTTGGTTTGTGCCAAGTTTGACAAATTAGAATCAGTAACTGGGTAAAAGCTTGTTCAGTGGGCTTGCTTTAACTAAATAAGAGCTGATTTTAGTATTGCAAAATTGGCAGATGTGTTAAATAGTCCAACTTTTATGAAAAACTATTTGAAATTATTTTAGTAAACTAAAATGGTCATACTTTTATACTCATGGGATAAGGGTTTTATCATCTACCCCTACGAGGTCAAGGATAGAGGAAAGTTCCCATATTCACCAAAATGTTTTGGGAAGCATATTTTGTAGAAATAAGAGAATGGAAATCCAATGTGATTCCTTCTGACTGGGGAAGGAACTGAACAACTTGTGGAGTATAAATGTATTGGAATATTAGCTCATCCTATATTTCAAACAGCAAGCATTTATTAAGCATTTCATGTATAAGGGGCTAGCTTACTTAAGTGCTAAGAGGTTATAAAAAAGGTGAAATAATGATTGTCATTGTGGGGATTATAAATATGTATGTGATATACACATGGATATATTTTCACATATATAAACACACATGTTTAAGTATATTAATAGACACCATTCACATATACAAATATATGTGTAGCCAATACATTTATTGTATACATATGCTTGTTTACATTTATATATTATTAGCATGTATTTATTGTAGGAAATTCTAAGGAAACCAGAAGACTTCTTTGAACTGGTAAAAAGAAGTGAGCAGAATCAAAAGGGCTATATTTTTAATGTTTTATTTTTGTGCATTTACCTAATTATAAATTTGCTCTGTGACTCCATATACTGTACAACTCAATTCCTCTCTGAGATGGCTATATTTCAATAGGCCCTAGCCACGTGAATTTGGATTGATGAAGTCAATTCTCTATTCCAGCAGACATTCTTAGTTACATTATTAAATTGTACTATAATAAAAACAATAAAAACAGTGAAAAATACTAAATGAAAAGGAAATAGAGCATGCTAAAATATCTATTAAGGAACAACAAAATAACTATTATTTTATGTTTCAAGATCCAAGCCAGTGAATAGGATTACATAGACCCCATAATTCTGGTAATTGAATTCAGGTAATGAGAAGGAATAGAAAGTCAGTTCTTAAAAAAAAAAGAGTTGTGCTAAAGATCAGAATTTTATTTTATTAAATAAAAAGAGTATGTTTTCAGTATGATAGTCACTCTGGGATTAGCGAGGGCTTTGATATGTTTCTAACATGACCCTATGTTGTGTATTGCCTTCAGAGACCTTTTTTTTTTTTTTTCCTCACTAAACCAAACAGTTTGGCCAGAACAATCTTCCCTTGGGAAGAAGGTGATTTCAAATTCCTGTGCTGGTTATTAGCCATATGCTTCTGGGAAAATGGTCTATATCCCTGAACCTTAATTTTCTCTTCTGTAAAATAGGGATGATGACATTTACACTCTTTAGTCTCCAGGGACTGATACTATGAGGAACTAGCCTAGAGAAGTGAGCACATTGTGTCAAATATTTGACTTTCAGAGGGATTCAAGGGGACACAAAGTACTTCCTAGCTGATTTGGGAGTTTCTTGATGATTATAGAGAGGAGAATCATCAGAACTTACTGAGTTCTGTAAAAGTTAAGAGCTTTTTCAATGGTCCCATAAGCCACTAGCAATTGTGTGAAAATGAGGTTCAATTTTTTTCAAGGAAAATGGAATTCATTGATCATGGTATCTGGAAGAGCTTGGTGACTTGCCGGTGATATTTATTGCATCATTAGGTTTAGCAACATTAAACTGATGATATTCAATCAGTCTATTTAAACACAACCTTTTATTTTTTCCAGGCTTTGCTTTGTCTGAGAAGCTGTTTATGGTGATATTATTTAAATGTGTTATCTCAAAGGGTCCTCTGTAGCAGCTCAAAAGCTTCTCCAGTGTTTACTAGAGAGACAAAAGCTTCATCTAACCCTTTTTGAGATAGGACAAAAATAATACATACTTTCCCTGGTATCCATTTTAGGGCTGTAAGTATGATAGGGTAGGGGGAATTTTTTTAGTGTTTTTCTTTAGTTGTTTTTTACCCCTAATTATCCTCCAATTTAAGGATAGTGTATAGGAAGATTCTTAAGCAGTCTCCTTTTTTCTATCTTCCACATCTACCCTGGCCCTGCAACATCACGTATAATGAGTACAAGGAACAAACGCCTACCAAATACTTGTTGGGCACAAACCCTGCTCTAATAATGGCTATATTTCTGCTTTCCATCATATACCTTAAATGGTGAGGTTAAAATTTGGATCTAAATCTCTTGAGTAGGAACTTTTCTACTAGCATGTGTTCTGTTGATTCCAACATTAGAACCAAACTATGTTGATCACAAAATTACTTCCTCAGGACCTAGGTGTTTAATCTTTGACTTCTGAACATTACTTTGCTACAGGAGAGACAATGTGCTTGTAGTGGATAGATCAATCACCTTGGAAGGAGTCGAGATTCCAAACCCTTTCTCCTATATTTTATAGCTGTGTTTCCCTTCATGATCACTTTATCTCTTTGATATTCTTTGCTTATCTAGATAACTCATAGCTTAAAGAATTTTGTGCAAATAGAGAAAATTGATTATTCAATACTCCACATTCAAGTGTGAGAGATAAGCTTGATAGAAAAGAAATCCTAAAATTTTCATAGAGTACACTTAGAACCAAATTTACTCTATATATCTGAAGAGAGAGAAAAATTCTGGGAAGCAGTCAATATGCAAAATGTCAGCAATTTGATTGTATCATTGTTCCTATCTTATTACACTTGCACTTTGGGCAAGATTTGGTACTTGCTTTCTTGGATGAACTAAATTATTTCAGTTCCAATGAAAGAGATCATTCTGTGTATTGTCTAGTATGGCCAAATCTGGAAACCTCTGGTTTCTGTTAGCTATTGGCTTACAGATGGATCTATTTGCTATTTGGTCTGTATGCTCATTATGGAATGTGTATTGTTGGGAAGGGATTCAAGTCTTGAATGTAAAGTTAGGGCAATTATTTTCTGTTAAAAGACAGCAATTAAATATTCCAATTTAAAACAAACTTTGTTTTCTCATAGAATTGTGGGGGTGGGTTTGGGGTAGAGAGACATAATACAAGTTCAATACCATTTCTCTGAGAATACTGGTGTACTATCTTTAGTCAGCAATCCCTTGCTTTCCTTCTTGGAAGAAATCAAAGGTTTCCTTTGGAGAAAGTTCAGTGGAGGAAACTTTAGAGATATTTCTTCAGGTCTTCCCTTGAGCAAAATCTAAAAAGATCTTTGTGGATACAGAAGCTATTTGAGCAACATATAGTTCCATGCCACCTCAATTCTACAATGAGAATAAACATAGAAGGTAGATGTGAAATTACTGGCAGAAAGAACTTCCTCTATTAGTATAGTTTAACACTCTCTCTGTAACTAGTAGTTTTAGAGAGATCCCTAGTTACCTGAGAGTTAAAGTGACTTGTCTTTTGTCTCATATTCAGCAAATATCAGAGCTGAGACTTGAATCCAAGCCTACTTAGATTTAAAGTCTAATCTCCAGTCAGCTAACATAAATAAAATAAGGATAATAATATCTCCCACAATTGGTTGACGTGAAGCCCAAATAAGACAATTTTTAAAAGCACTTTGGACCTTAAAAAACAGAATGGGCCACATGGTAAAAGAGGTACAATAATCCAGGGAACAGAAGAATGTTTTGAAAAGCAGAATTGATCAAAAGAGGGAAGATGATATTTAAATATTTACTGAGGAAAGCTCCTTAAAAGGTGGAATTGGGGGCAGCTAGGTGGTGCAGTGGATAGAAAGTCAGGAGGACCTGAATTCAAGTATGGTCTCAGACACTAGAAACACTTTCTAGCTGTGTGATCCTGGGCAAGTCACTTAACCCCAATTGACTGAGCAAAAAAAAAAAAAAAAAAAAAAAAGGTGGAATTGGCCAAATGAAAAAGGAGGTACAAAAGCTTACTGAAGAAAATAATTTCTTAAAAATTAGAAATGGGCAAGCAGAAGCCAGCAGTTCTTTAAAACATCAAAAAACAATCAAACAAAATCAAAAGAGTGGGACAAATAAAAGAAAATGTAAAATTAATCATTGGAAAAAGAATTGACCTGCAAAATAGATTCAGGAAAGATAACCTGAGAAATACATACACACATACACATGATAGACATATGTATGTGTGTAAATTATCTATACATATATAGGACTTTATGAATATACATGCATATATATGTTTATATGTATGATTATATGTATTACTAAATATATGATTATCTTTATATCCATCTATTTTTGATCAGCAATACTGGTATTATCTATATCCCAGAGATTCCTTCACCCCACCAAAACCTCCTTTTTTTAGTCACAAAGAAAAAAAAATCCATGTAGATGATAATATTTATAGCAGTTCTTTTTCTGGTAATCAAGAGTTGGACACTGAGGGAATCATCATCAATTGGGAGATAGTTTAACAAGTTGGATAAAAGATATATGATGGAATACCACTGTGCATTGTGAGAAGGATGCTCTTGGGGGAAAAAATCATGGAAAGATTTACATGAATTATGCTAAGTAAAATAAGCAGAACCAGGAGAATAATGTATATAATAACAAAAATATTTTATGATGATCTACTATGAAAAACTTACCTATTATAAGCAATACAACAATCTAAGACAATTCCCTAGGACTTATAGTGAAAAGTGTTATCCATCTCCAGAGAAAGAAGTAGTAGAGCTTGAATATAAATCAAAGATAATTTTCTTTACTTTATTTTATTATTTTTGTTTTTGTTTCCTTCACAGAATAACTTACATGGAGATGTTCATTGCATGATTATAGGTGTACAACATATCAAATTGCTTGCCTTCTCATTAGGGGAGTGGGAGGGAGGGAGAAAATTTGGAATTCAAAATTTGAAAAAAAAGAATTATTATTTTACATATAATTGGAAAAAAGTAAAACATTAAAAAAAGAATATATGTATCTGAATCAATATTACCTGAATAGTGGTAGTGTGTCAATTTATTTTCCCATTGTATTAATTAAAAAACAAGGCCACAAAATTTTTGGAGTTTGTTATCAAGAGATACCATTAGCTTTATTATGTACAATTTCTTGAGTTGGCTGCTGTTCTTGCAGCCCTTGGCAGTAGAACTTCTGGACAGTCCATTCTTTTCTCCCTATGGGACCTCAGAGCTGTAGTTGAACTCTTTCCCCTATGTGGAAAGAAGCAAATGAAAGCCTCTGAGTCCATGCTTCTTTGATGAAGTATATTCTCTTCCTGGCAGTAACTCTCCACTGCACAGTGTGTGTGATGGTGGTGAAAGGCCATTCAAAGACTACAAGGAGAGTTAGAGATAATTGGATTGTAGATATTCTTGTTAAAGCTGGACTTGAGCTATGCTTTATGATGGTCTTTTAACCAGTTGGCAGATTCCTTCCCATTGTTAGAGGTTGTGACTCAGGCCAGGGCATCTGACCTGCTTTCATTGCAGAATATTGTGAACAGTTCTAGAGAGACACACTTAGGATGAGTCCATTTTTTTGTCACTGAACAAAATGCATTTTATTAATCATTTTTCAGGAAGATCCTTTAGGCTTTGGAAGGTCCTGAAAAATTAAAAAATAATAAGTATATCTTGAAAGAATATTAGAGGTTGTCAATTACTACTCTCAATTTATACAGAGGAAACTGAAGTCCAGATAAATGCCACTAAACCATTAATTAATACAGTTAAGATTTGAACTCAAAACTTTTACACCAAATCTTAATTGGTTAAAGTCTGCTATGCATAATTAAACCTTTTCCCTGCTAAAGATGAATTTTACCTTGATAATGTACTCAATTAACTTGAAACAATATTTATTACATCTTCTATATGCAATATATGTTGCTAGATGAGGGAAAATAAATCCCTGTTTTCAAAGAGTGCATGTTCTACTGAAATATACAATCATTAGGCAGATATCTAAGACCTTTCATAATTATGCTCAAATCTATATATATATTTTTAATCCTTATTGCATAGTCCTCCTCTAACAGACTCTAAATTATAAATCATCTATCTGGGTCCTAAGCTCCATTTGCCTTCCACTCCCTGCCTGTAAATAGAATTTTCACATGCGGAAATTATTCTCTCCCTTCAAATTTTCATTCTTGGTACCAATTTCTTCATAAAAGAGATGAAGTGAATGGGTTGCAAAGGAAAGAGGCATAGATTCTCTCCTAACCCCTAGACAACTGAAGAATTTTTAAATTAACTTATTTATATCTTCCTTTTCTTATACCTCTTATTACTGAGTCTTAAAGATATGTATGTCTTTTTAAGTCAAAGGATCAGAGTTAGAATTGGAAGGTATCATAAAGGCCCTCAAGTAAAATCCCTTTGTTTTTAGCTAAAGAAAAGGAGTTTCAGAAAGATTAAATGACCTACCAAGATAACACAAAAAGTGACTGAGAATGGGAAGTCCATTCATCCTGACTAAAAAGTTACTGTTCTGCCTCCTGTGATACACTCCTTGGGACAAAATATGTTTTGTTTCACATTTTATTCCTTAGCTCAGGACACAATACTTTACATGTAGACAACAATATAGATGGATAGTAAATCAGATAGATGACACACACGCATATATATATATATATATATATATATATATATATAAAGAGAGAGAGAGAGAGAGAGAGAGAGAAAGAAAGATAAATATAGATATACAAATAGATGTATAGCTATAGAGATAGATATCAATATAGATAGATGATATATATGTATATACATATATATAGATATAAATATGAAATAGATGTATATATATATAGGTAAACAAATATAGATATACAGATAGATACATTGATATAGATAGATGGATATAGATGTACAGATGGATAGATAGATGGATATAAATACATATATAGATATAGATATATAGGTAGATGATATAAATATACACATAGATAGGCAGAGATAAGTAGATATAGACATAAATATAGACATCGATAGATATAGATAGATAGAGACATAGATAGATGGATAGATAGACAGGACAGACAGGAAAGATAGTAGATATAGATAGGTAGATGATATAGATATACACACATATGCAGATACTGATATTGATAGAGATATACAAATAGGTAAAATAGATATAGATATACAAATAGATATAATATGGATTTGCATGTGTGTGTGTTTGTGTGTGTGTGTGTGTGTGTGTATAAATGGACCAAATCATGTTGGACAGAATGGACTTCTTGCTATCAATAGGATATTACTATCCTATTAAATCAAAGTTCATTGAGGGTAGAAGCTTTTTTTTTTAATTACCTGGTACAATGATCATTTTAGTAAGTAATTAATAAATATTTTATTCTTTGAATGCAATTGAATCAAGGCAAGGATTGTTTCTTCTTGGTTTCTGTTTGGTTTGCCTGCTACTGATTCCCAAACCTTATCGTTCAACTATTTTTTTTTTTAATTGGTGACTTTGCCAAAGGTCTCTGTTCTGAATTTGGGCTTTTACATAATTCCTGGCTCTAGATGGCCAGAATAGCTTTGCCTTGCTCTTTTGTACTGTTCACTGGTTTGTAAAATAATTTTTAAAAAAACATCCTGTGAAGTATGCAAAATCATATTGCCCCTATATGGCAATGCTATTCTCCATCAGTAGACACCAGTAATAGATGATCCACAAGTTATTTTTGAGTATTTCTGGTAAAGGAAAATGCCTTGCTTCATGACAAAGTTGCTCCACTTTGGGCCAACTCCAGTAATGAGACAAACCATTCTTTTACTGAACTAAATTCTTCCTCTTTACATTTTCTATGTCTTATTGACTATGTTTGTAAACACACACACACACACACACACACACACCAGATATGCCTTGTGGTTTTTCCTTTTGTTCTGATTTCTCTGTCACAACATGATTAATGGGGAAATATGTTGGGAAATATGTTTAACATGGTTGTATATGTGTAACCTCTTTCAGATAACTTGCTGTCTTAGAGAAGAAAAGGTGAAACAATGCAACTCAAATTCTTAAAAAAAGTGAATATTGAAAGTATCTTTACATATATTTGGCAAAAGTATAATGGTGCTTAGTTAGGGGAAAGAATATTGTTAAATACGATCATTTGCTCTAACCTTTCTTTGAAAAAATATTTGCAAAACACTTAATGTGTATTTTCTACCATGATATTTACAATAATCTTGTAAAAAAGTGTGATTATTATCTCCATTGTATAGACTTATAAACCAAGATATTTTAGGTGACTTATCTTGAAATATATAGCTATTTAATATCAAAATCAGGTCACAAGTATATGTGGATAGATATATTACAGATATAGATATAGTATATATATAGTTATATAGATATAGCATATATCTATATATCTATATACATCTACTGACCTTGATTCCACCAGGACATTGTTGAATCATAGTGTATATACTTAGAAGATTATTTACATTATTTCCCAGGGTGGTTCACTTTTATTTTGGCCATAGTAGTGAGCTCATTTTTCATGCATATACACATATAATGTATGTATGCATATGTACATGTGTGTATATATATGTATATTGTGTAGGTATGTATATAAATATATCTGTTCTAAACTATAGTCTGCTTGGATTCTGGGGTAGTAAAAGGAGAAAAAAGAATATAGCAAAAAGTGTGCAGCAGAGAACAAAAGAATAACCTATAAAGGAGCAAAGAATAGATGGATACACATGAAAATAATTTATTCTATTTTTATATATGCTTCTTGAAACAGAAATTTATTGTTATGTATTTTGAATCCTCCATGATGTTCTGTTGGGCACATGACTAAATTTTTTTTTTAATTTTCTTTTTTCTGTCTTTCTTTTTCCTATTCTGTTTTTTTTTATTTTGTATTTAGTTCAATAAATTAAATTTAAAAATGCAAATGGCTTGGAATCATAGATAATTTTTTTTCTTGTTTTTTTTTTTTTTTTTTGGTTTTGTTTTGCTTCCTTTTTATTTCCAACACTTAGCATGGTGTCTAGTACATAATAATCACTTCACATGTTCTTGTTGATTCCTTCCTTGACTTACGGCATTTTTGTCTGTATACAGCAGAATAATGTTTTATTTTCAAATATGTTAGTCCTGAAAGAAAAATTATTTTGGACTCAGCCACTTATGTTGATATTCTATGACAGGGTTCTGTGGAAGCCTGAATTTCCTGCTTTTGTTTCTTGGATTTGCTTAGCTCTGTGATACAGAGAAAGTCACTCTATCTGTTTGCCTCAATTTCCTCAGCTCTAAAATGAAGATAATGATGGCACTTACCTTGCAGGGTTGTTGGGAAAATCCAAAAAGATAATCCTTTAAAAGCACTTTTCAAACTTTTATGCACAATATAAATACTAGCTATTACTATTCTATAATACCAAGTAGGAAACACTAAAAATGTGACAGATAAGATGAGATGTTCAATTTTTCTTCTCTTTTTTTGAATAGAGATATAGGGACTATGGATACAAAAGATATTTTATATTGACAGAAAAAGACTTTGTTAGATACATTGTTTTGTTTTCTTTATTAGAAGTTTGGACATATTAAAGGGAAAAGTTAACATACTGTCTTTTTTTTGTTTTTGTTTTTGTTTTTGCCGAGGCAATTGGGGTTAAGTGAATTGCCTAGGGTCACATACCTAGGAAGTGTTAAGTGTTTGAAGTTAGATTTGAACTCAGATCCTCCTGACTTTAGGGCTGGTACTCTATCTACTACACCATCTAACTGGCCCCTATATTGTCTTTTTTTAAAGGGAGAAATATATGCTAAAAAGAAAAGGGGAAACAGTGCTTGGTAGAAAGAATAACAAGTGGATGTTGCAAAGAGGAAAATTTATACTTGCTGTCAAAAGAAAAAAAAAGTAATTGATATATGTTTAGAGCTTTCACAAAACAGAATGTGCTGACTTTGTGGGCTTAAAGACAATTTAGTGCTATAGTGAAACAAAAGACTCACCTTTAAAATTTACTTATTGACTTAAAATTTACTAATTCTATGTTACTGGGCTAGTCATTTAAAATCTCAGTCTCAGTATACTAATCTATAGAATGGGTATAACAATCACATATTTTTCATAGTGTTATTTTAAGATTAAGATATAAAATATACACTGTTTTGTGAATCCTTTTTCCCACAGAAAAGGTATAACACAAATTGTTTAATTTAATAATATTCTTTTTATCTTTTTATTTCATTTAATAGTATTATATTTCCCCCCCAAAAAAATTGTATGTAAAGTTAATTTTAAAATTCAATTTTATAAAAAAAAATTGAATTCCATTTTTTCCTCTTTCCCCTCTCCAAGATAGCAAGCCATCTGATATAGGCTATGCATGTAAAATCACATAAATGATCTTTATAACATCAGTCATGTTATGAATTAAAAAAAATCAGAACAAAAAGAAATACCACAAGAAAGAAAAATAATGTGAAAATGACATGCTTAAATCTGTATTTGGATTCCATAGTTCTTTCTCTAGATGTGGAGCATATTACAGCATGAGTTTTTTGTACTTGCCATGGATTACTATATTGCTGAGAAAAGCTAAGTCTGTCATAATTGGCCATCACACAATGTTGCTGTTACTGGGTACAATGTTTGAGCCTTTTTCTAGAAATTTTTTGAGTAAATAGAATCAGGTTGAGTCCTGAATACTGCAATAGATTAAGACACTTCTGTTCACTTCATTCAGGATCAGCAGTTCATGGAAATCTGTCCAAGTTTTTTTTCTGAAATCTTCAATTTCCTCATTTTTAATAGCACAATAGTTGCTTTGAATTATTATATTCACAACTTATTCAGCCATGCCCCAATTGATGGGCATCCCCTCATTTTCCAATTCTTTGTCACCACAAAAAAGAGCCGCTATAAATATTTTTGCATATGTAGCTCCTTTCCCCCCTTTTATGATCTTTTTGGAACACAAACCTACTAGGAGCATTGCTAGATCAAAGGCTATGCACAGTTTTATAACCCTTTGAATAAAGTTCCAAATTGTTCTTTAAAATGGTTGGATCACCTCACAACTCTATAAATTGCCTTTTCTGATTTGTGAAACATAAAGCATTATACAAATGCTATCTATTTTCATAAGTTTTCTTTCACTGGGAATATTCAATGAGTTTTATGATAAACTATTAGGAACATTGTAGAAAGACTTCTCAGCCCAGTATAAATTACCCTAAGGTGCTTATCCTGGATTAAGGAATCTTTACATACAATGATAGTCCTCTTCCATAATGAAGCACAAACAACTATGATGAGTAAGCCATTTAACCCTGTTTGTTTCAGCTTTAAAATAAAGTAGAGAAGAATTGTAAGGAATGACTCTCTTACATGGGATGATTACTCTCCCCTCTCTGGGGAAAGAACATTTCCTTCTCTTCTGACCTGGTGAATGCTTCTATTCAGAATTCCTTGTTGGCTTGGACATATCACACTCCTCAACTTTAGATGCTCCTGACTCTCTTTTCTCTGCTCATTCTATTACTCAGTAACTTTATCAGTTCCCTTAAGTTTAATTATCATCTCAATGTGAGTGATAATCAGATTTGGATGTGCAGTCATAATTTCTCTCCTGAATTTTTGTCCCACACCACCAATTTCTTATTAGACATTTCAAGCTCAATGTCCCAAAGGATTCACCTTCATGCTCAACATGAGTAAAGTAAATAATTCAGCATCCTCTAAAAACTAATGCAATTTTTAGCTATATAAACCAAAGAATAGAGTCTTAATTTAGGGAAGTGGCAGTCCTGTTTTATCCTGCCTTAGTCAGAACTAAGCTATGGACTTACATTCATTAATAAGTAGTACATTTGAATAAGGTCTCACTTCCCTAATACTTAATGCAAATCATGACTCCAATGGAACATAATCC
>JAJPUD010000864.1:439322-452713 GCA_023553655.1 Myrmecobius fasciatus
TGGCCTGAAGAAATAATATTTAGTGAGAAACTTACTTAGTAATATTCAAAGGTCAAATGTTTGAATGCTCATATACTAGATAAATTATATTTGTCTTTCTTGGCCCAAGAAAGAAGCAAACAGCAAATAACAGTAATGTTTTAATTAAGGCCTATTTTGCTCAATACTAGGGATGGATGTTCCTTCCTAATAATGGTTCCTAGTCCAAAGTGGAATATGAGTCCTTGGAAGGCAGTGATTGTTCTTTAAAGGGCTTCAGGAAAACACCCAATGACTACTTGTTGGATATATATTAAACTGAATTTTTTTTTTTCCAGTCACCTTTGAGGACCTTCCTTTTCAGAGATTTGTGATTGTGATTTATTGCCCATGTATTCATGTCCTTGCTCAGGTCTTCATGTTTCTATAATCAAATGTCATTGTGCCTTCCTGAATACACAAGTCATCTTCAAACACTCTCTCCTGAAATTCGATTAATTTTCAATTAAGCTTCAAGTAAACCAATTAGCATTTTTGTTTTTAAAGAATGGCAAAGTTAGAATCACTAATGAGTCTGTATCATCATTAAAATGCAGATAGATGGGTCAGTTTTGCAGCATGGCCCAAGTTTTCCTCTACATTATAGGGAATAGAATCATAATTGATAGGTATTTTTCTGTCCCTTTATATTATTTTTTGTCTCTCCCAGGTAATATTTCCAAACTCTTCTCCCCCTTTCTCTAGCATTTTAAGGGTAAAAAAAAAGGATTTTTATCAAATTAAACCTGATAAAAAGGGAATGCATTATCATGCTTGTTTTACATATGAAGAAATTGAGCTCTTAAGAATTCAGTTGAGTTACTTTTCAATACACAGAACTCATTTCCAAATATACTAAAGATTGAAGCTCCCCAAAATTTAGAGAGGTGTCAGAAGCTCATAGGGAATTAGTGACTTGCCCAGAAGGTATAGTTAGTTAATTTCAGAGTAAGGATTTGAAATGAGGTGTTTCTGTTCCTAAGCCAACAATCTAAACAATAAAAACCCAGGTAATAAGGAAGTGTCAGTACTAATCACATTACCTTTTCTAAAGATTCTTTCATGGCAAGGGATCTTAATATGGGGTCTGTGAATTTGTTTTCTTTTTGTTTGTTTTTATTTTGATACCTTTATTTCAATATAGTTGTTTTTTCTGGTTATATATGTAAATTATTTTTTTAATACACATTTCTTTAAGAATCATGTTGGGAGAGAAAAATCAACACAAAAGGGAAAATTTATGAGAGAAAACAAAACAGAAGAAAAAAAAAAGAAACATATGTTGATTTATGTTCAATTTCCATAGTTTTCTTTCTGGATACAGATGGTGTTTTCTATCCAAAATTTATTGGGATTGCCTTGGATCATTGAACTGTTAAGATGGACCCAGTCTTTCATAGCTGATCATCACATAATCATGCTATTATTCTGTACACTGTATTCCTGGTTCTACTTGTTTTGCTCAGCATCAGTTCATGTAAATCTTTCTAGGCCTTTCTAAATTCAACTTGTTCATTATGTTTTATAGGACAATAATATTCCATTACTTTCATATTCCATAACTTATTCAGCCATTCCCCAATAGAAAGACATCTACTCATTTCCCTGATTCTTTACCAAGTGGCTTTCTTTTGTAATTCTATATATTTTATCTTATGCATTTAAAATGATTACTCAGAGAAATGGTACATAGAATTCCTCATACTCCTAAAGGTATCAATTCATCTCCCTCAAAAAAAAAAAAAACTCTAAGAAAACATATTCTATGGGACAAAAAAAATAAATCAACAATATCAGAGAAGAGATATATGTGGGCATATGTGTATGGATATTTCTATCACTGTCAACTGACCAAGCAATATTGTGCCTCAATTTGTTTTGGGAACAGGTGGATCAAAAGTGTTGTCTCATCAGTTGAATGAATTACCTAGCATTATCAATTCACCTTAAGTCTAGTTTAAGAGAACAAAAGAAAAGTCCATATTGAGTTTAGGTTTCTGATCCCATCCCCAAATGAATTCTTTCTCTAATTCTCTTGAAAACATGTAAAGTTCTTTCTTTCTTTCTTTCTTTCTTTCTTTCTTTCTTTCTTTCTTTCTTTCTTTCTTTCTTTCTTTCTTTCTTTCTTTCTTTCTTTCTTTCTTTCTTTCTTTCTTTCTTTCTTTCTTTCTTCCTTCCTTCCTTCCTTCCTTCCTTCCTTCCTTCCTTCCTTTCTTCCTTCCTTCCTTTCTTCCTTCCTTTCTTTCTTTCTTTCTTCCTTTTTCTTTTCTTCCTTCCTTCCTTCCTTCCTTCCTTCCTTCCTTCCTTCCTTCCTTCCTTCCTTCCTTCCTTCCTTCCTTCCTTCCTTCCTTCCTTCCTTCCTTCCTTTCTTCCTTTGTTTTTTCTTTCTTTTTTAAGAACAAACTCTGTTGTCTTCCTATGACTTAAACAATGCTTCTTCAGTGAGGACTCAAATTTTTGTTTTGTCTTTTGCAATATACTTTTCTCCTAGGGAGATCAAAAGAATTCCAGATGTAAGGAATGGCCAATAACTGTCAACCCCTTCCTCTGGACAAAGATTAAAATCAATGAATAAAGAAAAAAATTATTATTCATATATTGTGCATCAAGAACTGTAACAAAGGTGTTTCAGGTAAAAAAGGATGAAATGGTGAAAAGTACTTAGAACATGACATACTTTCTTTGAGATTCAGAGTGATCACCCTCCCCATCCCTTTTGTATTTCCCATTGTTTCTTAATTAAATCAAGATTATTATGCCTTCATGATCAAATTCTTTTCTCAAGTACACTCAGTAAATAACAAACCATTAGGTCAATACAAGAAAGAACACTTTGAATTGCAATTGATACTGTTTTTGCATGAAGCTACAAATGAGTTGGTCAGAAGAGTAATGCATAAAATCATTCTCAAAAACCCCTATTTCTCTAGCAGTATCAGTTAACTTGGAAGTGTTTTTGAGGGGAGGATAATATGAAGAACTTTTATTATTTAACTATCCTTATCAGAGTTCATATTCCATCCACAAAGTCATATATTTTGTTCATAATGATGTTCATAGGTCATAGATCTGGAGTTGAAAGGAATCTTAAAGTTTATCTGAGTCCAATCCCTAATTTTACAAATAAGGAAACTGAGGCACAAAGAATTAAACTGACTTGCTTAAAGGAACACACACGCAATAAGGGTCAGGTTCTTCTATATATTAATCCAAGCTATTTCAACTGAGAAGCAATACCCTTCTTGCTGTAACATATTCCTGTCTCCTAACCACATTAAAGAAAAGAAAGTGAATTCAGAAATATTTAGTAAGCAACCTTTCCAGGCACTAATCTGGGAAATATACATTGCTAAGCATTGTGTTTAGCATATGTTAGGTGCCTAATATGTGTTATAGCTTATCTGACTGGGAAAGTGACTAATGATCATTATATATGAGAGTAGAACAGCCTCCCATGTTGCTCTGTAATGTTTGTGAGACATCCAGCAGTTCTCAGTGAGAATGCCAGGCCTAAAATCAGGAAGACTCAAATCTGGCTTCAGAAAGTTACTAGCTGTGTGACCCTGAGCAAGTAACTTAAGCCTATTTGCCTCAGCTTCCTCATCTGTAAAATGAACTAAGGAAGGAAATGAAAAAAATAAATCTATTCTAAAAAAATCCCAAGTGGGTTCATGAAGAATTGGCCATACTTGAAAAGGACTGAAAAACAACACAAGTAAATAATTTTCCTCTAATTTTGGAACACTGTACTATAAAGTAGCCAATTTCTTTCCAGAAAGATTCTAAATCTTATTATATGTCACCAAACCTGCAACTTTATAATAGCTTATGAAGAATGTGGATGTTATAAACTGAATAGCATTTCAGGTTGCTTTTCTTGATTGACTCAGTGGTCTTTGGGAGACCATCATAAAAGCATGAGAAAAGATGAATGATATTGCTGAATTGAATGTAGCCTGCAATTCAGTTTTGAAATACCCCATCAAGTATACAAGTCACTTCACATCTCATTTTTAATGAGAATTTATCTAAGGAAGCAAGTAATTCTCATCAGTTAGGAACAGACTAAAAAATCTTTAAATAGGAATCCCAGTATCTACCAGCCTTTTCAGGCCTGAAAGCTCTTCTGGTAACAAACAAGGTGGGAGGAGTAGGAAAGAGAATGCAGAAGTCCAAAGCCTCTCTCCACATCCACTCCTTTCCCTTTGGTCAGTTTTCCTCTAGAATCAACTATCAATGACATTCTATAAACTACGGAAAACTCTCCCATTCTAATTGACTGGAAGTCAAATCTGAAGGTACGATGAAATCCCACAGGTAGGTGGGAAAATCTTTTTTTTTTTTTTTTTGGCAATATTTCTTTTCATCAAATGCTTTTTTTGTCTTTCATAGTATAAGATCTTTTAAATGATTGAAAAATTGTGACTTGTTCTCACACTGTTAAGGTGTTAGAGTAAATGGATATATTGCTTTAGACCCCTCCTTTACATATAAAAGGGCAGATACAAAACTGAGCCTTTTCTTACATCATTTGCCATCAATATTTGTGGACATTTTGTATTGAACTGACACTTTGCCTCAGTTGTTTTTGGATGACCAGGAATCTTGACAACTACATGATGAAGGGATACAGGAAATTATTTTAAAAAATGATAGAGTCACCTTTGAGGACTTATCCTTCCCCTCTGCCAAGAGAGGACTTTATTATTGAAACAATGGCAGAAGTTAGAGCTCTATGATGTAGTACTGCACTGGCAGTAATTGGTCCCACTCCCTGTAGCAGAAAACAGTTGGTGCTACTCAAGCCTCTTTGATATATGGTTTTAAAATAACACATGATGATTTTGGGCATTTGAGTCAAGAAAGATCACTTTGAGGTTTGAATTATAGTAGATTATATGGGCCCCAAATGCAGCAGATTTTTATAAGTATGATACACGTTGGATATGCTTCATGGGAAATAATATGAATTTATACTACATCTTTCATACACAAAACACACACACACACACACACACACACACGGGGAGACAGACAGAGAGAGAGAGAGAGAAACCTAATCAAAAACTATAAAACTTCTATAGTGGCTAAAGTACTTTGTAAGCACTGACAACTGATAGGTAAATTGGTTCATTGCTGTCCTTTATTCTGGAAGAGGATCAAAATGACATCACTATGTTAGAGTCGAGTTACAGTATGATCAGCTTGGTCTGATCATATGCGCTAGGAACACTTTGGTACAGGTTGGACACAATAGTCCATATGAACATTTGAGATGGATTCTCTAATTTTGCACATGTCACATTTCCTTTGAGCTAATTCAATTCTGCTTTGCTCATAGATCACAGCACCTTCTCTGATGAGGGCATGCCATTTTAGGTGGTCCTGAGCTAGTGTCACCTATGTCATACAATTGATTCTAAAGTTTTTGAGAGGAAATTTGAGAGACCTGAAAGAATATCTTATAGGGTAGTGTTTGAATTGAATCTCAATGCGAATGGGAGATTCCAAGGGGCCAAGGTGAACAGTTCAGTAATAAGCAGAATTAGCCAAATTTTTTGATTAGAGAATTCAGATACTGCCAGCCAGTGA
Source organism: Myrmecobius fasciatus (assembly GCA_023553655.1). NCBI lineage: Eukaryota > Metazoa > Chordata > Mammalia > Dasyuromorphia > Myrmecobiidae > Myrmecobius > Myrmecobius fasciatus. Next base: position 444,933 of record JAJPUD010000864.1, read on the forward strand.
AGTATGATAGCATCAGCCAACTTTAATTTCTTTTTGTACATTAAAGAAGGGCTTGCTCAAAGGTATGGACATAGAAGATGAAGAGAGATAGCTTATTTAGAATGAGAGCATGCCAAATGGAAGTATATGAGAAAGATAAGTCAAAACTAAAATGTGAAGGCCTTCAAATAGCAAACTTTTACCCTAGCATTGAGAGGAAGCCAAGGGAATTTCTTGAATAACGTTGTCAGAAGTATGCTATTTAAATATTTCCCTGTATGAAAAATGAGGAAAAACAATTAGGAGGTTACTGAAAATGGTTAATGTAATTACAGAGTGATTTCATCAGTAATAAGGCTACAGAATAAGTTGCTTGAACTATGAAAATCTATCTCGATATTTCTATAACACCTCTATTTTTAGAGATATCAATGGGGATATCCTTCACTGATGACGTGCATGGATTCATTAAAATGTTGAAATGTAAAGAATTAAACATCCAAGATCATGTATGAGGTAAAAATAGTCTTAGCATTTCATTGAACTTACTTGGGCTTTAGCTTGTTCATCAAAAAGAAATACAGAAATGGAAGATGATCTCTAATGTCCCTTCTAGATATAGATTTATGAGTCTAGGACCCTATGTATTGCTACAATCCCCACCCATTCTGTGATTATTCTCAGTTTCCCATAGTATAGACATACTTAGAATCCATTTGGAGATATCCTTGTATTTGCAAAAATTCAAGAAAAATAAAGGAGGCTTTATGAAATCTCCTTTTCCCTTTGCAACACAATCTTTATGCTAACAGGAACTTGGACATTTCTCTCATCTGAAATAGAAATTTCCCAGGAAAAATCAAAACATTGTCAAGACAAAATATACCACAAATCCCCAATATGTCAATTAATGCATTGTAAATACATTGTAAATTTAAGAATAGATTGAATCATATAGTAACTCAACCCTACCTAAATTAGGTGAGAACTTTATTTAATCAATCTATTTCTTTAACTAATGCATGGCAAATTACATCTTGTGTGTTTTGCATTTGGATGTATCTTTGTATACACACATATCTACATATATTTAATACATACATATATATTCCATTTACATATTCATACTTCTTACTTGTGTAGGCCTTTCCTCATAGCCAAATTTTAAATCCCATTTCTCTGTATTTCTATAAGATATTCCCTGATTGTTCCCTCTGTATCCAGTGGCTAACTTAGAGGAATTATTTTATAAGAAAGAGACAGGAAATGATGATCCTGGCAAAAACATAAGATCTGTGATCATAGGTTTACAACAAAAAGGCAACAATAAGGTAAGCAGAATTTTTTTACAGCTGAAAAAACCTGAGACCCAGAGAAGTTTAGCTGATTCACTAAGCTCACACATTTTATGAGAGATTCATGATCCTTATGATATATTCTCAAGTATAGATATTCTCCCTCCCATGTGAATTTAACTATTCTCAATCCTTCCTCTCCAACTATCTCTTCCATAGGCTCATCAATTAACCAATAGCCATTCCTTCTCAACATATAGTTTTGAAACCTTGATCAAATCAACTGCGCCATTATTATTGGATGACCTGGGTATTTCTTAATAAATTATTTTTCATTCAGCCATTAACTCATATATGCATGCATACATTCATTCTGTCAATAATAAGAACAGGAAAACTCATCTTAATAACTTTCAAGAGAACCTTCAGAGGTTCTTTGTGTCCCTAAGGATAGTAGATGATGAGAAGGAGTTGAGTTCTGGATCTAGATTTCAAACAACAGCAGCAAAAGCAAAAACAACCTAAAATAGCAATAGCAACATTGAGTCAGAGATCATTTGGGAAATGAGAATGTTCCTTACACTCTTTTCTCTTGTAAGAGGAATGTTTCACTTATTTTCTGGAACTCAGATGATTATGTGTGTGTCACAGTAGTTTAATAAAAAAGGCTATGTGTAGTTCCAGTGCCTCAAGTGCCTTAGATTGTCCTTTGTGAGACCTTTACAATACTGCAGTGTATATAAGAGTGATGACCTGTAGAATGTCCTGTGGCAATAGAACTTTGCTCTGTTAGTGACTGATTGCTAACAAACTAACAATCATTCTATAATTCCAAATGCCCTCACTAAAAAGCTTTTCTTCCAGGAACCTATATCCTGGGGTACAGTTTGTGCCATATAGTACATAGGCCACCTTCCTGACAGCAAACAAGAATGAGAGATAGAGAGGGTGAAAGAGAGATATTTGAGGCTGGTATTACATTCAGAGTATGATAAAAATATTGTCCTTCATCCTGGAATGGGGCATCTTTCCTAAGATGTCTGGCCAAGAAGTAGTAATTCAAGCTTTAAGAGATCTGCAGAATCCTAAATCACTTCAATTTTGCTCCTGTGCTTTATGAGATCATCAAAACTCTTCAAGTAAATTACAACTTTAAAATCAATTTCTCTCCTCGCTCCCTCATCTATTACCCTATGCGATTGAAGCTTGGATTGCTTAACTGGTGTATTATCCCTAGGCAAAGTCACTCTACCCGCCCCCCCCACTCAACCCTTATTTAATGCCCTCAGCTGAGCACCTTGGAGAAATAGAAAATAAAAATGCCAATCCATATAAGTCACTTTGTGCTGTTGTGTTAAGTTCTTATTTTTATAGGAATGGGAGACATTGGAAATGGCAGAAACTGGAAAATCCCTTTCCTCTTAATTGAACAAAGGGTTCATGAAAGAAAAGTGCATTAAAAAAGCATTGCATCTGCATTCAGCAGACTTAGTTTCAAATCTTAGGTCAATATTTACTTCTTTTTTAGCCTTTGGTAAGTTGCTTCACCTTTCTGGGGCTCAGTTTCCTATGTTTTAAAATGAGTGGGAGCCATAAGATGACTGATAAGTTCTTTTCAGACTCAAAATGTATTAATATATAAATTCATGCCTTTCAATTATGATTCAAAATTCTAGAAACGTAAAGGAGACTAAGCAAAAAGTGGTAAACAGAAGCCCTGACTTTTAGGCATTTACATTCTAATTGGAAAAAAAAAGAAGTAAAGATGAAACATTTCATTTGCAATAACAAAAAAGTGTATAATAAAGATCCACCCAAATACAGTAGGTACAATAATTAATTTTGGAATTCAGAAGTTGAGATCAATGTGGAATAAGAAAACTATCGAGAAAGGACTTGGGTTTAGAATTGAATTTTAGTTTGAATCTCAAGGACTGTTATGACTTGTGTAGGTGAGTTCGGATGAAAAGCCATTCAAACAAGATGAATATAAGGCAACAACTCAGAACTCTTATGACTGAATATGTTGCATTTGGACAACAATGAAAAAACTACCTGAGCTAAGTAAATGTACTTTATTTTTTTTTTCCTTTTTTTTTTTTTGCTGAGGCAATTGGGGTTAAGTGACTTGCCCAGGGTCACACAGCTGTTACGTGTCTGAGACCAGATTTGAACTCAGGTCCTCCTGACTTCAGGGCTGGTGCTCTATCCACTGCGCCACCTAGCTGCCCCGCTAAGTAAATGTAAAAAGGAAAAAAAAAAGCATTCACTGAATATGAAATGCTGCTTTATGTGTGAAGAATATAAATACAAGAGATAAAAAGAGTATCTGCCCTTATGGAGCTTATATTTTAAAAGGGTGAGGTCAAAGTAGACAGATGAGTGATGATGAAGGCTAAGTATTTTGATCTATGAAGTCACAAGAATGTGAATGTAGCCTTAAGGAAAAATGTTGATATGTCCTGTCCAAAAATTGTAGTATTGATTACTGACTCAGAATTAGAAGTGGAAAAGGAGAGAATTTGGACAGAAAGGCATAAACACTTTTTAGAATGTTTTTAAAGGTACATAGAGAACTGTGAATTGATTTTAGATCAAGTATGTTTGAAAAAACAAGTATGGAAATAAAATTGGTGAAGATATGGAACCCAAAACTTAGAAATTTTAGACTTCATCTTACATGCAGAAGCGTGTAATCAAGAATCTAAAATCAAGAATCATGAAAGTTCTTGAAATCTTAAATTTGATAGACTATGAGAATACAAATCTCAATGAATCCAATTTAAAAAAATCCAATTCATCATCTTCTCCTCTCTCACATTTCTAGTATTTTATGACTTCTAAGTGATTTTAATGAAGCAAAAGTCTGACAAGTGCATCATCTCCCTTAGTCAATAAACTCATGGTCCCATATTACTTCTAGGATCAAATATAAAATCCTCAGTTTTGTTTTTTTTTAAGCCCTGCACAACTGTACCCCTTCCTATCTTTCAATTTCTTTACATTTCCCTTCATTAATTCTAAGTAGATCTAAAGAACTACTTCACTTATGATTTCCCACCACAGATCACTAGAGCTCCTACTCACCACTTTATGCTTGAGTATTGGAGTATCTGTAATTATCTGCATAATCAGCTCTGTCTCCTAGTTTTTCTCACTTCTTTCAAAAAGGAAGTGTGTGTGTGTGTGTGTGTGTGTGCATATGTGTTCACAAATGTCTGTACTTCACAACTGTTAGAAACCCTTCCTCCCCTTATCTTAATTTTAACTTTGCAGGATTTCCTTCAAATTGCTCCAATATTAAGCTAGTCAATTATTTTCTCCAATTTTCCTTATTTCACCCTGCAGATCCCTGTGTGCAAAAGATATTTCATATTAACAGTGTTTTGGGTTTTATCCCCTGAATCTTGGAAGTAGACTAGCATAGACATGGACATTTGTATTTTGATTTGACCCTTTGGGTGCACTTAAGATGTTTTGTTTTTAAAGATTGTCATCTTTCAAAATGCATGATTTATCATACATCCATCTGAACACTGTCAGATTCATTTCTGTATTCATCAGCTTTGTATTACATCTGGGCTTTGAACAGCAACTGTCAAGCAGAAAATTTTTCTTGTCCCTTAGTTCTCTTCATATAAAGGCCAAAAGATGGCCCTTTGGATTCCTAATCTTAATATCAGAAAATAACTTGGATCTACTTTGTTGAGCTACAATTCTGTCTTTTCAGGTGTTTTCCATGAAAACAAAGGCAAAGGTGCATAGCTTTAATGACAATGATGATGGGAGAAGACTGGAATTGATGAGTGTTTTCATTTTTCTGTACACTCATATATTTAATTACTCAATATGCTTTTACTTTTATTTTTTTTCAAACTAACTCCAGGAAAAAAAAATATCAGTCCTCCTCCCTTTCCTGTAGACACAGTCACTATATTCTTGGGAACTTCAAGTGCTCCCATAGATTTGTTATTTTAATTGTATTTTTAATGATACATGATATCTGAGTTGACAAGGTGGTTGGATTATTCCTTGGCATGAAATGAGACCTATTCCAAGAGAAATGTTAAAAGAAAATAGATTTATTAATAGAAGGTACCATGAATATGTATGAGCACACAATGGAGGGGAGATGTTTTCAATATCAATAGCAGAAAATTCATATATTATGTACTATAAGGCATAATATATAATAATAATGGATGGGAAAGGGCTATAATTCTATTGAGTGGCTTTGCTACCTTCATAAAGCATAAGAACCATGCATTTTTTTTCCTACTCCAATGAAGGATGGCAGAAAGGGAGAGATGTCTGAACCCACAAAACAGCTAGCAGCCATCTGTAGATTTTGTGAGACAAAGCAAGAACAGCAATATTTGGTGTTTGGCAGGTGCATGGGATTTTAGCAGCAACTCTTGTTTGATCAGTTACTGTTGATGAAATAGAGTTGCTTAATCTACAAAGTTTTAAGAAGAATCTATGCTGAAAAAATATTTTTTGCCTAGCCCATGAGAGATCAGGCGAGTTAATTATTGTTCATACATATTCACAATTTTTTTGAAGACAGGGATTGTAATTTTACACTTACACTGAAAAACATACACACATGGATACATATATATGTACATATATATATACATGCATACAGGTGTATGTGTATCTACATATACATATGTATATGTGCATATGTGTCTGTCTGTATCTCACAATTCTGAGGGTTGGGTGCTATTATAATCTCCATTTTATAGATGAGGCAACAGAGGCAAACAAGGGGTAAGTGACTTGCCCAAGGTCACACTGTTAGCAAGTTTTTGAGATTTGGTTTGAAGTTATCAACTTCAGGCCCAGTAGTTCATCCATTATGCTACCTAGTTGCTTCTAAAACCTATACAAAGACATGAAATTGGGAAATGAAAATTCATGTATGAGGAAGAATTGCCAGATCACCTTGTTTAGAAAACAAAGTGTTTAATGCAAAGTCATAATAAATTATTGAAATTTATCTAGCATTAATCAACTGTTTCTAGAAAGGTGATAGATAGGCAATAGTTTCATTGTTCTCTGCTTGTTATTCTCTGATCATACCTGCAGTGCTTTTTTATTTTTGTTTTTGTTTTAATTTTCTTTGATTGTAAGTAATACAATAAGTTGGAATATGTCTAGAATAGGGAGACTCCCTTGGCTGGGGATTTGCACTACAAAATGTTTCCTTGAAAGATTTGGAGATGTTAATCTGAAAAGAGATACAATATGAGAAGTGTAACTATACTTTCTTGAAACATTTGAAAGGTTGAAATGTTGAAAGAAGATTTAATTGATTCTTTCTGGTTTTAGGGAACAAACAAACAAACAAAAAACAAAAACAAAAACAAAAACAAAAAAAAACTATAGTCTGAGGGAAGTATAAAAAAGAAAAGTTTGAACTTACCATGAATAAAAAAGTCCTAGTTTGTCAATTTATTACTCCAACTCCCCACCAGAACTGATCACAAAATCTTACATGTGGTCTGAAGAGACTACTAAACTGTACCACCTATTTCATTCTGCGTAGTACTGGCCAATTTATTACAACAATAATACCACATTTCTTTCCCCCTAAAACTCATTTAATTTATAAATGTCCCCATTTCTGTCTTGAGAAATATATTTCTTCCATTCACATTATGAATTTTTTTTCTCAAACTACATATCCTATTTGTTGCCAAATCTTGTTTTACATCCATCCATCTTTCCTTCCTTTCTTTCTTTCTTTCTTTCTTTCTTTCTTTCTTTCTTTCTTTCTTTCTTTATTTCTTTCTCTCTCTCTCTCTCTCTCTCTCTCTCTCTCTCTCTCTCTCTCTCTCTTTCTTTCTTTCTTTCTTTCTTTCTTTCTTTCTTTCTTTCTTTCTTCCTCTATCATTTGTCAGTATGATAGTCTGTTTTCCATTTGTAAAACAAACAAACAAACAAAAAAAAACAAAAAAAACTGAAGAGAATGGGAACTTTTAGTGAAGAAATAAGAAAAGGCCTTTGGATCTGAAGGGGGCTTCAAACTAAATCTTAATGGAAAATAGATTTTATCAGGTTAGAGAGGAAGGTGGATAACTTTCTAGGAAAGAGAGAGAGCTGATGCAAAGACATAGAAACAAAAAAATGGAATATTATTATCTAGGTTATTGCAATCATATATGGAATTATATATGGAAATCATATAATGGAAAAATATGGAAAGTTTGACTACAATGTAGAATTTATAAGAGATAATAATGTGTATTTAGTGTGTTTGTTCTTAATTTCTATATATTTTCTCAACCGCTTAATTCCATGGGTCTGTAGCTCTCAGAAGGGAAATGACCTCCACCCCTTCTTTTGTGACATTTCTGCGCTCTTCTACCTTCTTTCAGATCTCTGCTTCCTCTCCCTACATTTCTGGTCCCTACAACACACATACACACACACACACATGCACACACACATGCATACACACACACACACACACACACACACACACACACACACACACACACA
>JAJPUD010000864.1:452723-471182 GCA_023553655.1 Myrmecobius fasciatus
ACACACACACACACACACACACACACACACACACACACACACACACACTGAGGGAGAGATAGAGCCAGAGAAACAGAGGCAAAGACAAAGAGATGGAGAAATACCAATAATCTAATCTTCTGTGGCTATGACACTCCTGTCATAAAAGTTATTCAATAAATAGTTCACATTGGCATATTAATAATTCATTCCAAACTTATAGTTTATTTCTCTTGATGCTAAGCCTATGAATTCATGGATTTCTATTTCAAAGAGTATTTTTATTTTAAAAGGATATAATGCATGATTTTAATTTTACATGATTACATATATATATACCCTATACTGAACTGTTTGTCTTCTCAGTGAAGTCAGGTGGGAAGGGAAGAAGGGAGACAATCTGGAACTCAAAAATTAAGTTGTTAAAATTAATTAATATTAAATTGTTTTTACATATAACTGGGGAAAATAAAATAGTAAATGAAGGGCTCGAAAACATATTTAGCTCAGAGGGAGGAAAGGGAGAATTTCAATCCCCTGAACAATCAGGTAACTATAATATTCTTGGAATTTTTTCAATCAATCTGTATAACTCTCTTTTCTTAGTATCACAGAGTAAATGTTGAATCTAGAGTCAGATGACTTCAATTTGAGGTCTGATTTAGTTGTCTATACTGTGTGGACTTCTGTATTCTCTTTCCTACTCCTCCCACCTTGTTTGTTACCAGAAGAGCTTTCAGCCTGAAGAGGCTGGTAGATACTGGGATTCTTATTTAAAGATTTCTTAGTCTGTTCCTAACTGATAAGAATTACTTGCTTTCTTAGATACATTCTCATTAAAAATGAGCTATGAAGTGACTTGTATACTTGATGGGGTATTTCAAAACTGAATTGCAGGCTATATTCAATTCAGCAATATCATTCATCTTTTCTAATGCTTTTATGATGGTTTCCCAAAGACCACCGAGTCAATCAAGAAAAGCAACCTGAAATGCTATTCAGTTTATAACTTATCCACATTCTTCATAAGCTATTAGAAAGTTGCAGGTTTGGTGACATATAGTAAGATTTAAAATCTTTCTGGAAAGAAATTGGCTACTTTATAGTACAGTGTTCCAAAATTAGAGGAAAATTAATTACTTGTGTTGTTTTTCAGTCCTTTTCAAGTAAGTCTAATTCTTTATGAACCCACTTGGGATTTTTTTAGAATAGATGTTTTGTCATTTCCTTCCTTAGTTCATTTTACAGATGAGGAAGCTGAGGCAAATAGGCTTAAGTTACTTGCTCAGGGTCACACAGCTAGTAACTTTCTGAAGCCAGATTTGAGTCTTCCTGATTTTAGGCCTGGCATTCTCACTGAGAACTGCTGGATGTCTCACAAACATTACAGAGCAACATGGGAGGCCGTTCTACTCTCATATATAATGATCATTAGTCACTTTCCCAGTCAGGTAAGCTATAACACTTATTAGGCACCTAACATATGCTAAACACAATGCTTAGCAACGTATATTTCCCAGATTAGTACCTTCAAAGGTTGCAGCCCAGCAAGGACAGTATCAGAGAAAGCCAGTGTGAATCTCTAAGCCAAAACAATATCAACAACAAATACTCTTTTCTCCTGGCTCAATAAACCAGTGGCACAGCCCTTTTTGTTGTGAGACCTATAGCTCCAGCTCATAGGCAAATTGCTAGCCCCAGCACCTTAGCACAAAAGGAAAAAAAAAAAAAAACTACTCCAAGCTACCTCAATGCAATAGGCAAATCATAAGTAAGCCACATGGAAATCCAGTGATCAGGCTCCTGGTCCCCAGAACAAAAAAGCTTGGAAAAGTGTCACTTGATCTTTATTTCAGTGTATAGATTGGGAAAATTTTATTATCATTATTTGAAAAATGAAGAACCTGAAACAGAGAGGTTTAAGCATTTTATGCAAGAAAACACAATTAGTTGCATAAGACAAAGGAGCTTGGTTTACAATCAAGAATGAACTACCCAACATAATCAAGCATAATCTTTCAGGAGAAAGGATGGACATTCAATGAAATAGGGGACTTTTAAATTTTCTAATGGAATAATCAGAGTGGAACAGAAAATATGATCTTCAAATACAAAACTCAAGAGAATAATAAAAAGAATAAACAGTAATTAAAAATGTATTTAAGAAGAGTAAACTATCTACATCCCTACATGTAACACTTGAGAATTGTATCTCTATTATGGAAGTTAAAACATGTATATGTAGAAAAAGGGTGTGGATATAACATGACTTTGATGTCAAGATATAAAAAATAATTAAGGGCTGAAAAAATAATTATAATGGGAGAAGAGGAAATGGGGAGGCAGAATAGGGTAAATTATACCTATGAAGAGATGCAAGAAAGCCTATCACAGTAGAATGGGAAAAGGGAGAGAGTGAGCATTGTTTTAATCTAATGCTTATGAGATTTCACCCAAAAGGGAATCATGTATATACTCAGATATAGAAAATCACCTGACTATTTAGGGAAGTAATAAGAGAAAGGGGAAAGAAAAGGGGGGACCTGATAGAAAACAGAACAGATTGAGGGAGGTGGGAGTCAGAAGTAAAACCCTGGTGAAGAGTGACAAGGTGAAAGGAGGAAGAAAAATATAAATGTAGGAAATGGAATGGAGGGAAATACACAGTTAGTAATCATAGCTGAGTGTGAATGGGATGAATTCCATAAAATAGAAGCAGAGATCAGAGGTATTAAAAACCAGAATCCCACAATATGTTATTTACAAGAAACACATCTGAAAGAAATGCAGACAAGATAAAGGCAAAAGGCTGGAGCAGAATATATTTTACTTTAGCTGAAGTGAAAAAGAAAAAGATGGGTAGTAATTCTGATCTCAGACAAAGCAAAAGAAAAAAAAATAGATCTAGTTAAAAGAGATCAGGGAAAATAGTTACCTCTTACTAAAAGGTTAATAAATGAAGTAATATCAGTGCTAATCAAATATGAATTGAGAAGTATAACATCCAAATTCTTAAAGAGGTTCTGAAATAGAAATAGGAAGAAATAGACAGTCATGTGTAATAAAGAACTCATGGAAAGATAGATTAAAAGCTAATTGAAAACTAAATATTCTAATTCTAAGAAATGGGTGGGTCAAATAACAAATCATAGACATTTCATTAAAAAGAACAATAATGAAAAAGCACACCAAAAATTAATAGATGGAGCCAAAACAGTTTTTGAGAAAATTTTCTAACTTTGAATGCTTATAAGAATAAAATGGAAATCAATGAATTGGATACACAGAAAAAAAAAGCTAGAAAAAGAACAAATTAAAGAACAAATTCAAACTTCCTAGTTCAATACTGAATTAGAAATTCTGAAAAAAGAGGCAATAAAATTTAAAGAAACCTATTAAAACTAATAAACAAAACTAAGAGAGTGTTTTGGAGAAAAAATATGATATGAAGAAAATAATTTGATTAAAGTGGCATAAATTGACTAATTTGAATAGAAAAAAAGAGAAAAAATGATTTGAAATTTTGATTAGAAAGTAAAGGAAAAAATACCAGTGTCATATATGAAAAAGGGTAAATTCATCACCAATGAAGGGAAAATTAGAGTAATAATTAAGAGCTATTTTGCCCAACTGCATAACCTTAAATCTGACAATTTAAGCAAAATGGATATATGTTTACAATAACATAAATTGCCCAGATTTATAGAAGAGGAAATAAAATATTCAAATAACACTATCTTAGGAAAAAAAAAAAAGCAAGCTATCAATGAACTCCCTAAGAAACAATCTCCATAATCAGATGGATTTACAAGTGAAATCTACCAAGTATTTAAAGAACAATTAATTCTAATACTATGTTAACTATTTAGAAAAAAAAATAGGTGAAGAAGGAATCTGAGCAATCTCCTTTGATGTTACAAATATGGTGCTGATACCTAAAGTAGGAAGAACCAAAACTGGAAAAGATATTACAGAGAAATTTCCCTAAGGAATATTGATGTAAAAAATTTTAGTAAAATATTATCAAAGAAATTCTAGTTATTTAGCTACATAGATATAGGTACTGCACTATGACCAAATGGAATTTACACCTGGATTGCAGGGCTGTTTCAATATTAAAAACAACAACAACAACAACAACAAAAAAAACTATCCATATAATTGACCATATCAGTAACAAAGTGAACAGAAATTACATGACTATCATCTCAATAGATGCACAAAAAAGCATTTGGCAAAATACAGCATACATTTCTATTAAATTATCAATGAGCATAGGAATAAATGGAGTCTTCCTTAAAATGTCGGGCAGTATCTATCTAAAACCATTAGGAAACATTATAGAAAATGAGGACAAGATAGAAGTATTCTGAATAATATCAGTAGTGAAGCAAAGATGCCCATTATCACTGCTATGACTAAGCATTTTATTAGAAATCTTAGCATTAACAATGAGAAGAAAATAAGGAATACAATATTCAATGAAAAAATAGAATTAATATTCTTTGCAGATGATATGATGGTATATTTATAGATTCCTAAAGAATCAACTAAAAAACTACTTCAAACAATTAACAAATTTAGAAAATTTGAAGGATATAAAATAAACTCAAATAAATTATTATTAATATTATCAACAAATTCCAGAAGTGTAAGATAGAAAGAAAAATTCCATTTAAAACAAGTGTAGTCAATATCAAAATGTGAGTCTACCTACCAAGACAATACAGGGAACTATATGATCACAATTACAAACCACTTTTAACATAAATAAAATCAGATCCAAGTAATTGGGAAAGTACTAACTGTTCATGGTGGGCTGAGCTAATATGATAAACAATGACAATTCTATTTAAATTTATCTACTTATTCAGTGCCATGTCAGTCAAACTACCAAAAATATTTTATAGAGCTAGGGAAAAAAAAAACAATAAAATTTATCTGGAAGAACAAAAGGTCAAGAATTTCAAGGAAATTAATGAAAACAAAAATGCAAAGGAATTTAGTTTAGCTGTACAAAATAACAAACTATATTATACTGTGGTGATCATCAAAACTATTTGATATTAGCTGAGTGGTGGATCATTGGAATTGGTTAGGCACACAAGATACAGTAATAAATGATCATAGTAATCTATTGTTTCATTAATCAAAGACATCAGCTTCTCAGGAAAGAATTCACTATTGTCAATATGTGTCCAAATTTGTATGGCAGAAACTAGGTAAAAAATATGGTCAGAATGGATACATGATTTAGACATAAAGTAAATTAGAAAAGCAAGGAATAATTTACCTATCAAATCTATGGAGAAGCAAGAATTTATAACCAAACCAGAAATAGAAAATATTATGAAATGAAAAATGGATAATTTTTATGTTAAATTTGAAAAGGGTTTTTTTAAAACAAAACCAATTCCAACAATATTTGAAGGAAATTAGAAAACTAGGAAACAATTTTACCAGTCAGTATCTCTGAAATAGGCCTCATTAAAAATTTATAGAGACCCTAATCAATTTTAAAAGAATACAATTCATTCCCCAATTGATAAATGGTCAAAGGTATGAAAAATAAATTTTCAGATGAAGAAATTAAAGCTATCTCTAGCAAATATACATTTAAAAAGATCTAAATAAGTATTGATTAAAGAAGCACAAATTTAAAAATCTCTGAAATACTACTCCACACTTATCAGACTTGCAAATATGACAGAAAAGGTAAATGATAAATGTTGGAGATGTGAGGAAATTATGGCAACTCTTTTTGCGGAGGCAAAGATTTAGAAATTGAAGGGATGCCCATTAATTGGGAAATTGATGAACAAGTTGTATATGAATGTAATGCTATAACTATTTTGCTGTAAGAAATTATGAACATGCAGGTTTCAGAAAAGATTCATTAAAAGATTTATGTGAACTGGTGCTGAGCGAAATGAGCAGTCAGGAGAACATTACACACAATAACAGCAACACTGGAGGATGGTTGAATATGATAGACTTAACTCTTCTCAGAAATACCATGATCCAAGATCATTTCCAAGGGACTCATGAAGAAAAAATCCTGATCAAATCCAGAAACATAACCATGGAGTCTGAATGCCGATCAAAACAGACTATTTCTACTGTTTTTTTTTTCCATTGTGGTACCCCACCTTTTGTTTGGAGTCTCCTTTCCCAGCATGATGAATGTCAAATATCTCTAACTTAATGATACATTTATAAAATATATTAATTTGCTTGCTCTCTTGGGAACAGGGTAGAGCAAAAATGGGAGAAAAAAATTGGGAACTCAAAATCTTACAAAGATGAATGTCAAAAACCATTTTTGAATGTAATTTGAAAAAAAATTAAAAATATTAAATAACAATTAAATGAGATAAAAGCAAATGTGATTTTTATTTGCAAAACCAGTATTGTAACAAAATATTTTCTTTGAACTAAGAGATCATAGCAGTTCAAGCTCAAAGTGACCAAAGAGTCTTGCACTCTCACTGACTGTGACTTTGGACAATACCCTTAGCCTTTGTAAACTTCAGACAATTTCCTTAGTAATCAATTCTGTTACTTATTAACACAGAGGTAGGTTGTTAGTTGTATCAATAACCTAGTGTTCCATAAGCTAAAGAAATCACCTACACTTTTGTGCATTCATGAATTAAACAAAAACAAAATAAACAAAAATAATAATTTTAATAGTAGCCCAAATGTTCTAGGCACACCTTTTTGGTCACGCTTTGGTCCACTGGGTTTACATGTTCCCATCAGGCAAAATTTTCCTTTCCTTTCCCAGTAAAATACAGCTCCCTGATTTCCTGGGACTTCTTTATGTGAGAGTTAAGGAGGACAATAAAGTGAGGTACTATTTATCAAGCACTTTGCAAATCTTAAAGTGCTGTATAAATGTTTTCTATTGTTATTATTATTATTCCACCACTCCAGAATTATACAGAGATGCTCATACTCTAAATCTTAACAATATGCAACAAAGCATCAACATCCATGTTCATATCCTTTCACCCCTTCTTTGCCATTCCATATATCACTTTTCCTCATCACTACCTCTAACTCTTTAACTAAGATTCTTGTTGTTTCCTCACATTTGCTTGTTTCTATTCTTTTTCTACTCTCTAAAGACAAACAGAACAAGTCTAATCTCTCCTTCATGTGAAAGCCCTTTACATCTTTGAAAAAAGTAATTATATCCCACCTAAAAAATTTTAACCAGATATATTACCTTTATATTTGTGCCCTTTGTTTCAATGACCAATTTGAAACACTTGAAAATCAGTGTGGCAAATTACCCTATGATAATAGATCTCCATGGCCTATTTTTGCAGCCAATATCTAATTTGACTTAAGTGTTTTCTGCATCATTTCCAACCTAATATAAAAGAATAATATTGATTTCTGTCTCTGCCAGTACCACTGTAATAGGGGGAAGGATTTTTGTTATAGAGACAGGACAAGTGTGACCACTCATGAACAAATTAGCATATGCACACCCATTATAGACAGGTTTGCCAGGGCATCACTGAAACACATTGAAAATATAATGTTTTGTTGCTGCTGTTGTTACTGTTCTATTTTTCTTTGTTTTGTTTTGTTTTGTTTTGGGGGTTGTTTTTAGTTTAACAGTCTGAGAGTCTGCACCCTTATTCAAATGACATCCATCTTACACTGAACTAAGAATTGAAGACCTGGGTATGTTCTTTCAGTTATTTTTTTTTTGCTTCCACTCATATATATCCCCATAGCCACTTCTATACCCTAGTTCCTTTCACCATGTTGAGAAGTGATTATAGCTTTCTCACTTCCAGGGTTCTTTGGTATATCTTGTTTTGTTTTCTGCAAGACTATATATTTGATGATAGGGTAACTAGGTTGTACATTTTCCCTAGGTAACACTAGAGTTGATTCAGAAACAACAATAACAAAAATAAATTTCATTTCCTATTCTCTGCAAGCCTGCATCAAACATGGCATCACTTTAGTGAATTAACTTGCCAAGGAGAGAACTCTTCTCAAGCAGCCCCAAGTGGCCAAACTTCAGTCTTAAAAGAATTGAAGGGGAAAGTCTTTCTAGGCAGTGGTTCTAAATTCTAGGAGTTTGACAAATGAAATGCTGCTTTGAACTTTTGGAAAACTATAAAACAATCTTTTTCAGTCATAGCTCCCAACCAAACTTCCTTTTTCAACACTGATCCTCTACATTTATATTATTATACAGGCTGTGAAAATTAATGAGATTTTTATTAAACTTGAAAGCTATAGGAAAGATGCTGAGTGGTTCCATTGTGTAATGCTCAATAATAAGTCTCTCAAGGAATCTCAACTTACTCTTTAGAGATGAGGTACAGAGATATTACATGACTTCTTCAAGGTATTTTTAACTACTATTAAGATTCAGAAAGGTAGGAAAATTTGCCTATCACAGCATTGGTATTAAGTGATGGAGGCTGAAATAAGGGTAAGGTATTCAGAGTATACCAACCACATTACCCCTATAACTCACATATTTTGGTTCCCTACTAGACTACAAATTTTCTGAAGGCAAGATTGAGTTTTATTTCCATTATGAATTTTGAATATCCATAATTATCTAGAAATGGATAATTCAAATAGCAGGAAAAATTAATTCTTGAATCAATGAATGATTCTTTCTATGTGACTTTGTTAACAGTTCTTCTTTAAAACATCAGACTTAAACTATCTTCTTTTCCTTAAATATGGACCAAAAGAATGAAGGAACAATGTACAAATAAGAAATTGCTATGTGTGAAACACTGTGCTAAGAATTAGGAAAAAACATAAAAAAAAAAACACAGACAACATCTGATTATGGCAAATTTACTGTACATTACAGGGAGACAGTTCTTATACAGGGAGGAATGTTTTGGTTTGGAAAGTTAGAGGTTTGGTTAATGAAGTCCCAGAAACATAGATCATCAAAACTTTTCCGGTAGCAATAAAAGTAATGATTTGGTTATATTTCCAAAGTTTGATAAAGGATATTGAAGAACATTTGAACAAATTACAGTATGTAATTTTGATGGAATACTGTTGTTCTGTAAGAAATGACAAGCAATATGGTTGCAGGAAAACATCTTTGGAATATCCCTTTAATTTTCAAAACTTTGCCACCATAAGAAAGTGATGTTTTACATAATTTTATACATAAAAGTCTTTTCTCCTTTTCTTTGATCTCTTTGGGATACAGCCTTAATCCAATAGTGATTTAAAACATATTTTTTTCCTTGGGACTATTGAAAATTTTAATTTCTTCTTTCTAAAAATGCCTGTTCATTTGTTTTTGACAATTTATCAATTGGAAATGGGCTTTTTAATGTAAATTTCATTTAGTGTCTTATTTATTTAAGAAATGAAACCCTTGTCAGAGAAGTTGGCTGTAAATCATCCTCTTTCTCTCCAATTTAAAACTTTCCTTTTAATTTTGGCTGCATTGGTTTTGTTTGTGTCAAAAAAATAATTTATTGTAAATGAAATTGTTCAGTATGGGAAGTGGGGAAGAGAAACACTGTCCTAACCTTTAGTCTTCTTTTCACTGCTCTTTTCAAAACTTTTTCTGAGCATTTAGAGATTGTTGGTGCTTCCAAGATCATGTGACCTGAGAGATGTGATTATACCTCTCCTGACAAGTTCTCTGCTCTTTACTCAGGAATTTTCCCTGATCCCTTAAAAACACAAATGTTACTGTTTTATAAGACTCCTGCTGTCTTGGGACTAAAAGAACTCTTCTGCACTTTGAAACTATAACCTGGCAATGATAATGGAGTTGCAAAATGGTACCTTTTCTTGTGCCCAGTGGTAGCACAGGGCTTTCTTGTAATCTCTTTTTAACCAGTTGCCAGGTCTACTTACCATCTCTGAACTGATAGATCCTGAATTGTCATTTTCTACTTTGCCAGTTACTACAACTGATATTACCACTGCATGAATTTCACATGAGCCTTCAATCCAGTGTCACAAGCCTTTTGTTCTGATTATTAAGATATTTTTGGAGGGAAAAAAATCTCGATCTGACATTTTGTTGGTTCTATTATTCCTAATATAACTTAAAGTATTTTTAAAAAATTGTTTGGAGGGAGCTTTTGGAGAGCTGGATGCAGTGTTTTGTGCTTCTTTTATTCTGCCAACAGGACTCCACTATCCCTCCACACACCTTCTCCCTTTCTCCTTCAGCCCCTGGAAAAAGCCAGTAAAAATTCCTGGAGTGCAGAGATAGAGTATCATGTTCAAAAACATTAAAGTAATGAGTATTATCAAACCACAGAATATATGAAAGGAAAGAGGTAAAATATAAGAAAACTGGACATGGAAACAGGTGAGAGGATATGAAAGACTTTAAAAGCCTAACAGAAGATTTTATATTTGACCCTAATGGCAATAGGGATCCAGTGGAAATGATTAAATAGGGAAATGATATGGTCAAACTTGGGCCTTCAAAATCCTTCCTCCTTTCCCTTCTGATTATAGTGGTCTTTATTCAGGATCTTTTTTTTTATCAGGGCTAAGTTATTCAATAATATTTTAACTATGTTATTTTCCTTCAGACTATCTCATTTTTTAATTAATTCTGAACACAGATTAATCTTACTCATGCAAATTCATTTGGATCCTGCCTGCACCCCAGACCCAAGTAGTTTAACTCCTTTTTCCTTCCAGAAGACCAGGAAGGGTAAAATAAAATTATCCTTTGTTTCCAGAAAAAACAAACAAACCCCCCAAAAAAAAACAAAAACAAAAACAAAAACAAAAAAAACAAAGTAGTAAGGCCTTGATGAAAATAACCCTGTCTTTTTTTCTTAAAAGAAAAAAAAAGCAAAACATGGCAATCAAATGCATCTAATTCCTTTATTCTTTTCATGTTCAGTATTCTAACAATAATGTTCACTATGGTCATAGCAGTGTCATTGCAGAACCTCTTTCCTGCATCCTTCATATGCCAGCCAATAGTGTATTACAAAGTCTGAGGAAGAAGGTTAGCCATTTTGCTGATGGTGCTGGTTTTTGTAATAAGTAGAATTATTTTCATGTCAATCAAATCTGATGTCTTGGGTACTGAGGAATCATTGAGTTTGCTCTGGGATTTTTCCTGACTCTTGGGCCAATTTCACAGAAGAAAAAGCAGTTTGTGAGAAAAGGTATTGAGAAAGGCTGCAAGGGCCATTGCCTTCTCTAAAAGTCGAGCAAAAAGACTAATCATCATATTCTGAGTCACTAGCCATGATCAAAGATAGAATGCAGGGATATTCTTCAATCTTGTTGACTGAAAACTTTTGCTAGATTAAGTTATCAATATAAACTCAATGAAAAAAAGTTTTTAACAACCATTTATTAAGCATTCCCTATTTGTAAGACTCTTCCAGAAACTGAAAATTAAAAAGATAAACATAAAATGGTTCCTGCCCAAAGAAGCTCTTATTCAACAGAAATGAAACAGTCTAAGCCCCAAAGAAATAAACAGTGACAAAAAAAATTTTAAATGTAGTCTGAACTGCATTGATCTCTCAACTCTGAATGGCTAGAGCCAAACAAAGCAGGGCAAAGGCACAAGAGTCAAGCTCAAATAGTGCTTAAATTAATTTCAGAGTGAGAAAATTTAAGTCTTCCTGAAAGAAGGAGAGCTTGTAACTTGTAGCAGGAATAGGGTATTTATATATGAAAATCCTGAAAAGGTGAGACCCAACACAATCCTTTTTAGGTCTTACATAAACAGTTCCCACAGTTAGCAGTTCTTGGGACAATACAGGTCTTCTAGAGTCCTATGGGAATCATTGGGCCTTATAATTGTTTCAGGATTTAGGGTTATTGAGCCCTGTAATCCTTCAGAGGAGGGGCAGAACTGGAGCATTATGGGTCTAAGGGAGAGGCTCTACTTAGTAGGGGGAATTAGGAAAGACCATTTTGTTTCCAATAGAGGTAAGGATTCCAAAAATCAGAAATAAGGTAGGGGGTGGGGAAGTTTTCTGGAATGGAGATTAGCTACCAGGGCTATGGGAAAGAGGAGGTATCCCAGGTTATCAGCAAACATAAGAGAATAATTTAAGCATGGGAATATAAATCTAGATAACAATGTAAATTATCTAGGACTTTTTTTTGGGGGGTTGAAAATCCAAAATAAGTAAAGTGTGTGACATGCTACTCAGAAAAGATAATGTCAGCTTACCCTGAATGAATAGTGACTTTTCCAAAGTCTTCTGCCCTGGAGAAAGCACATGTGGAAGACCAGATCCAGATTTAGATGTCACAGTTTAGAGAGGAGCCAGACAACTTGAAGTGTGTCTTAAAGAGTCTGACTAGTATGAAGAAAGTATGGAGGAACGAGACAAAGCTGTTCTTGTCATCTGAGAAATTTTCAAAGACCCTGGAAATGTTTTGCCTGGAGAAGAGAAGGCAGTGGAGAAGGTAATAACTGTTTATCAGTGTCTAAGGAGTTTACACATAAGAAAATATTTAATCTGTTTGAATTTGTCATCAGAGGACTGATTTGGTGATAGACTTGTAGCTAGGAGATTCCTGGGTTTGAAGTCCACCTATTGCACTACTGTTGTTGCTGTTCTTCTCTATTGTTCATTTTCAGTCATGTCCAATACTTTGTGTCCCCATTTGACAAAGATGATAAAATGATTTTCCATTTTCTTCTTTAATTCCATTTTTTACAGATGAGAAAAATGAAAAGAACAGGATTAAGTAAATTGGCCATGGTGACACATCTAGTAAATGTCTGAGGCCAGATGTGACCTGAGTCTTCCTGACTCTAGGTCCAGAACTCTGTCCACTGTGCCATATAACTGCCCACCTATGACAATAGGCTGGGACAAATGTATTACTTAACCTATAGTATCATCTCCTCACCAGAGTGGGCTGCTGTTGTAACTATATCATGAATACCCCTGAGTTATCGGTCTTGGGGTTCCGTCTTCGGATGATGGCTATCTCATCTTGTCCAAGAAAATACATCAGCTACTGGACACAGCATCTCTGTTTGACTGATAGTTGAGTTTTCTCACTGATGGATAACTATAGTCATATGACCTTAAGCCATGGCTTCAATTGAATTACCTTCTGCTAAAGTGATATTGAAGACAAAAGCAATAAGTTTAGGTTTGGGAGAAGTCTATTTTCTTTTTCTTCATATCACTGGCAAATAATGCACCTTATTCTCCAATTCTTTCTCTTTTGGATTTTGCTGTACTCAATTTTGGACTCCATTATTGCTCATGATGATCAGGCATTTCCTAGATCCCTGCTGAGTCTTATGCAGACATGTAGCTAGGAATAAATGTGGTTTGCATTGTGTGATCCCCCACCCTTCTTTCTGAACTTCATCTTTGTGACATCTCAATAGGGCAGGTTATTGTTAAAAGATGAAAGGAAACAGGGAAAGGAGGGAAAAAAGAGGAAGGAAGGAGGAAAAAAGGAAGGAAGGAGGGAAGGAAGGAAGGAATGAAGAGGGAAAGAAGGAAGGAAAGAGGGAGGAAGGATTCAAAAGTTATATAAGATTAATAGCTGACTTTCATAAAACACATTAAGGTTTGTAAAATGGCTTTTAATTATAGTAATTATAATTATAGTAAATCTACAGGGAAAAATCCTATTGATCTTCCCATTTTACAGATTAGAATCCTGAGGTTCAGAGGCTCTAAATTGTTCAGAGACTCTAAATTGTTCCTTGTTCATCTTCACCCTAAGCTCCTTCGATTCAGACTTCAACCCTTAGAGAACAATTGATTGAATCCCTGGAAGCCTCTGCTTCTTATCTACAAAACCTTTATCAATTGTAATCTGACGTACACTACCTATTTGAAAACAAGATAATTTTTTTTGAAGGAAGGGACTTTTCTTCCTTCCTTCCTTCCTTCCTTCCTTCCTTCCTTCCTTCCTTCCTTTCATTCTTCCTTCCTTCCTTCCTGCCTTCCTTTCTTTTTTTCTATTTGCATCCACATGACTTACTTCAGTGCCTTGAAATAGCAAGTACTTAATAGATACTTTTTCTTCCCATGGGATTTTCTTCAGAGAATTTATCTGATTTATTTTAAGGTCACAAAAGTAATGAGTATCTAGGGCAGGATTGGAACATCTTTCTGAAACAGACAATTGTTCTATCCACTATGCAGCACTGCCTCAGTTGTATGTGTGGAATCTAACAAATTATTCTTTTCAGTGTGAACCATAAAGTAGCTTTTTAATGGTTCCCTAAGATACCACAGGTGTGCTTCTCAGTTCTTTACTTAATTGAATATCTTGAAAGTAGTCCTTCATAAATTGACTGTAAAAAAGATATCTATAGAAAAACTATGCCCATGTGAGCTATAGCACACAAATACTATGTATATATAAATGTCCATGAAGGAATATCTTTTTAGCTGAATTGATATTTTGTCTGATGTTTTTTCACATTTTCTTCTACTGTGTGTTGAGAAAATTTAAAAGTTTTCAGCTAAGGGCCAGCTAGGTGGCATAGTGGATAGAGTACCAGCCCTGCAGTCAGAAGGACCTGAGTTCAAATCTTGCCTCATACACTTAACACTTTCTAGCTGTGTGACCCCGGGCAAGTCACTTTACCCCAATTTCTTCAGCAAAAAGAAAAAAAAAAGTTTTCAGCTGAAATGGGCTTCAAGTAGTGAGATTATATAGACATTTTAATTAAATGTTAATTATTCTAAAATTGAAACTTTTCATCCTGTTAAAAGAAGCCTGGATTTGGAAAAAAAAATTGAGGGCTTATGAGATCCTTATCCCTTGCCTCATCTCCCTGCAACTGGTGTCTTTCTCTATCAAATAATCTTCCATCTGCTCTGAAATTTCCTTTATGATCTAATATATCTATATGTGGATGAATATGTATGTATACACACTTATATATATATATATATATACATATTTCCCTGTATATACATTCATACATACATACATATTATCTATGTTTTATTTATTTTTCTAAATATTTCTAATTACATTTTAATCTGGTTGCTTGGAAATGTCCACAGGTCAAATGCTTGACACCTCTGGACTAGATGAGTTCTAAAGCTTCTTTTAGCTCTCTAGAAATCTCATTTAATTCAGTGTGATGCAAACTGATATTGTTTCTTTCTATATGTCAAGATTTTAATACTTAATAGCTCTATGATATTTCTAACATAAGTAGACACTTGATTCAACAGTATATTTCTTAATTCATCCTTAACTTCTCATCATTTTGAATTTAAATTAAACTAAAGCCAGTTCAACAAACATTAAGTTTTACCAGGATCAGACATGGTACTGGTGGAGTTATAGAGAAAATAATGGCATAGCCCTTGTCTTCCAGGGTCTTGTGTTTTTCCTGGTGAGGATTGGGAACAAAATGCAAGTATATAAAATAGTGAAATTAATAGACATTAGTTATGAGAAAGAAAAAGAACAAATTTTTGTTAAAAGAGAGATCTTTTTGTCATTTTTTCCTCAAAATTGTCCAAAGGGAGTCAGCTTTCCATGCTGAATATTCTTCTGAAGGTTTCATACCCTTGTGTGCATGTTAGTATAGTATATGGGCTTGCCATCTATTAGCCCTTATCAATTATCATTGATGACCAAATCACTGCCCTTTCAAATTCTATATTTTCCAATGGCTCATTTTATCTAATTTTGATAACAGGATTAATCCTTAATAATATTTTCCAGGCTACTTGAATGCTTCCTATGCTTTTTCTGAGCCTTTTAAAGGATACACAATTTCAATTCCTTGGAAACTATAGCATTTTGTAATTAATAACTATGTTACATTAATTGAAGAATATAGGTATTAACATGATCATTTACCTAGTTCAAACCCTCATTACTTTTTATATGAACTACTGAAAATCTTCCCAATTGGTTTCTTTTTTTCCAGTCTTCATCCTCACCAGACATTTTCTTCATATCTGGCAACATAATAGCCCTAAAGCACAAATTAAATTATTTTTAATTGTGTAACCTCTGTCCTCCAGGCACGTAAATGTTTCTTCATTCCTATAAACTAAGATGTAAACTTCTTAGCTTGCAATTTAAAGCATCCAGAGAGCCTATACACCTTTTTGGGCATTGCAGAATGCGCACTTTTTTATATTTTATGGTAAATCCAAATTTATCTATTTATTGTTTTCAGAATGACATTCAACATCTCATCTCCATTCCTTGAATAGACTTTCCCCTTTAGACTATGAACTTATCCTTGACTATTTTCTTTACTTTCCCTCCAAGCTTGCTTTAGCTTTTTAGCCTCTTTCTAAGATTCAAATACAGTGTCCAGTAGAGAATTTCTGATAATCTCCTTAATTGGCAGTGATTTGTTTTATCTATTTGAATACACAGGCATACACACATGTGTGTGTCCATCTGTATATACACACAGAGAGAGACATATGTATATCAGAAATTTACTTATCTCTTAATATACTATATCCCCTATAGAAAGTAAATCCTATGAGACCAGGGAGTTCTTTATTTTTAATTTTTTTAAAGAAAGGCAATTCAAGCCTTTCCCCTTTAAATTTAGGTTGCTATGGTCAAATAATTAGTTAGCAGACAGAAATCAGTTGATAAACTTTTCTTTATTTACCTATATTGGTACAATATTTAGGAAATGAAATATCAATCAGTTAATCCATATGACAAGCTTATATAATATGGTAGAACCACCTCCCATGTGCTCCCAGGGACAGCTAGCTTCTTCCAGTAATAATGAGAATTTAAGGGCACCTTAGATGATGTACTTATGCAAAATACAAACACTTATATTCAGTGTTTGGTGCTATAGTGTAAAGACATCAATAATATGGAGATGTATGGAGGAGGCAAAATGGTCAAGGGCCTGAAGTCTATGCCACAAGAAGATTCTCTTAGGACCTGCAGAAGAGAAGATGAAAAAGAGTCATGCTAGCTTGGGGTAGCTAGGTGGCGCAGTAGATAGAGCACCAGCCCTGAAGTCAGGAAGATCTGAATTCAAATGTGACCTTAGACACTTAACACTTCCTAGCTGTGTGACCTTGGGCAAGTCACTTAATCCCAATTGCCTCAGGGAAAAAAAGTCATGCTAGCTGGCTTCAAGTATATGAAGGGCTAGCATGTAAAATGTACAAGTTGGGAGGGCGCTCACTTTGATTGGATGTCAGGATTCTTACCTGGTACTCCTAAATATCAGCCTCATTTTCTATAGAAGATTGTTCTCACTAACTGAGTCTCTCACTAACTCTCTCCCAGACCTTCTTCTTTTCCCCTTCTATATTATGGCACTTCATTATCTTATCAGCTCTTCCAGAAATGTAATTATTATATTTATCCTGATAATTCTTCAATTTATTTATCTAGTCCTCTTCTCTCAGTTGAACTTCAGGCTGATGACTCCAAATACTTTGAGGAATGGCAATTCAAACTGGATATTCCAGAGAAATCTTATTACTCAGTATCTTTCCCGTCAAATCCTCTGCTATTAATATGCCTAATATCATATGTCACCATCCTCCCAGGCACTCAGACTTACAACTTGGGGGTCCCCCTTGGCTGCTCACTCTTTTTCCTTCCTTGTCCTCATTTCCAATCTGTTGTCAAAGTCTATACATTTTACCTTTAGAACATTTATCATACATGCCCCTTCCCTTTTCTGACACTGCTACCCCTCTGGGGCAGGCCCTCATCACCTCACATTAAGAATATTGCACTAGTTTATGTGTTGCTCTTTATGCCACAGGTCCTTTTCCTTTCAAGACTATTCCCTACTAAGCTGTCAACTTGATCTTAAATCTCAGGTCTGACAATGTCATCTCCCTATTCAATCAATCAATCATCTCTAGAATAAAATTTTTAAAAAAGCTATATTAAGTTTGGTTTTCAAAGCTTATTGTGACCTCCTTCCAATTTTTCTAGTCTTTATACTAGCTGCTGATAAACTTTGAGAGCCAGTTTCCTTGTCCTCCTCACTATTCTTCATTTAGAAATCTTTCTCTCAACACTAGATGTTCTGAATGGCTATCTCCCATTCCTTTCTCTTGCTTTCCCTGAGTTCCTAAAATTTCTATGTAAAATCTTATCTTCTCCAAGCAAACTTTCCTGACTCCTCTCAATTTGAGTGCCTCCCTTAATTTGATTATTTCCAATTCATCCAATACATATATCATTTGCATATTATTTTCCCTACGAGATTTTAAGCTCTATGAAGAAAAGGATTGTCTTTTTTGTCTTTCTCTGTATCTAAACTGCTTAATATAGTACCTGACATGCAACAAATACTTGTAATTGTTTATTGACTTGCTTTACATGAGAGCTGCCCACCACATGTGCACAAATGTTTGTGGCAGCCCTTTTTGTAGTGGCAAGAAACTGGAAATTGAAAAGATGCCCATCAATTGGAGAATGGCTGAATAAATTATGGTATATGAATGTTATGGAATATTATTGTTCTGTAAGAAATGACCAACAGGAGGATTTCAGAGAGGATTGGAGAGA
>JAJPUD010000864.1:486216-512127 GCA_023553655.1 Myrmecobius fasciatus
TATCTATCTATCTATCTATCTATCTATCTATCTATCTATCTATCTATCTATCTATCTATATATGTCCTCTCTCCCCCCTGCACTCATGGAGGGTAAGAAAGATGGGGTAGATTTGTTGGTTTTGGAAAGGGAGGGCTGTTCATGTATATTCAAGCTATCCTTTATCCCCTACACTAATTTCCCCCATCTTTCTTCTTTCTGCCTCTGCAGGGAATACTTTAGTAGAATTTATGCTCCTGTTAGTGATAATATTTATGAAAGATTTTGAATTTTCTCCAAGTTGTAGGAAAGAGAGATCAAGGGAGACCTTTCATGAAGGCAGGAAAGGGTAAGTTCTACTTAAAGGTTTCTGATGATGAAATATACTTTGAAGACTACTTTTCTTCAAAAACTTGGATAACTATTTTCCCCTCTCTACCCCTGATCATGGGCCATGACAAGACCATAGCTTCTTAACTGCCCCTCCACCCCACCCCATCCCTCAGTCTAGCTTCCTGTGGCAGAGTAGCCCACCCCTCCCCCTGTCAAGCTTGATTGTCCATCATCCCCACTATTTTTTATAATACACTATGTCCTTTTGAGTTCTAGTCCAAGCACTAAAGATAGTGAACTGAAACTAATTAGTATTGATGGATTCAGCAGTAGGAAACAGGGATGCAAAGTTTAAATGGAGCTGTCCAAACAAGTGAGTTCTCATGAGCAAAATGGGAAAGCACAGTGGGGTTTTTTCAGGTCTCAGGTTAGAATAACAATTGCCTACCTCTCCTTTTTCTGCTGTACTATATTTACATACATAGCTTTAGCCTGACATTATTTATCTTTAATACAAAACCATTTCCAGGACTTTCAGGGAGTGAATTGCCAAGTCCTTGGAGCCTATTATCCCAGAATAAGCTTGTTTCATTATGTGCCTGTTTTAAAGAGAAAAATTCTGTTTTGCAAGGGAGAAGAATCAATTGAGCATTCTGCTGGGTAAGGAGAAAGTGCTGTTTTCACATAACAGACAACCTGTTATATTGTATTGTATTAGATTTCTTTTGTATATATTTTGCATATAAATTTATATGCATCATTTTTTTTCATTCATGATAGATTATAAGCTCTTTGAGGGAAGACAATTCTTCCCTCTCCTCTCTTTCCTTTCTTTTCTTCTTCCATTCTATCTTTTCTCCTCTTTTATTCTTTCATATTTCCAGTACATAATGTGGACCTTGGTACATAGTTAGGATCTTAATAAATGAATTTTATTGATTGAAAGGTGGCAGCTTTGGAGTTAAAGAAAAAAAAGAAAATGAAAATGAGTTCAAATATAATTTTTGGCAATTCACTTACACATAAATTATATTAACCAACTCACTAATACTATATGTTACTTCTGAACAGTCAATATAAATTGTTAGAAGGAGGATTTTAACAATGCAATTATCAAGGAGACATGCCCTAAAATGTAACTTCCTTTGATCACGTGCCTAAGACATAATCACAGCCACAATATTTTTGCACACAGAAGGTGCTAGAGTTATAATTTTTCAAAATTGCTTGGTGATTATAGGTTTTGACTTATAGAGAACTTGTGATTATCTAACCCAGTTCTTCATTTTATAGAGGAGTAAACTGAGGTCCAGAAAGAATGACTTGCCCAATGCTAGAGAGATATTTAGCCTTAGTTGAGATTCAATTATAAGTTGACTCAATTTTGATCTTTTCACAGGTTTTGTTCCTTAGATTTGCAAATAAGGTGAAGAAGAAGAAGCAGTATCATAAAAGCTACTTGATAAGGCACTGGACTTGTAGTTAGGAAGACTTGATATATAACTTAGACAAGTCACTTGTCTACCCTGGTTTCCCTTTCAATAAAATGAGTTGGTTTCATCTAGTAATCTCTAATAAACATTTTTACTTCTTAACCTATGATGCTATAATTTAGGG
Organism: Myrmecobius fasciatus; assembly: GCA_023553655.1. Lineage (NCBI taxonomy): Eukaryota > Metazoa > Chordata > Mammalia > Dasyuromorphia > Myrmecobiidae > Myrmecobius > Myrmecobius fasciatus. The sequence continues at coordinate 488,146 of JAJPUD010000864.1, forward strand.
CACAGTAAGTCCGCAGAGAAATACAATGTAAGTAGGAAGCTCTCTTTCCCCCATTTTAAAGACTATAATATTTTGAAAATACATATATTTCTAAGACTTGGAAAATGAACTTTTTTTGTTATATGTTAAAATGAGTTACCGTGTAGATAAATAAAATAAGACACAGGAGCCCTATTTTTCTATATTGGAGATACTATTTCAAAATTTTAACAAGAGTACCCAAGTGCATTGTCTTGAATTAGCACTACTCTGTCCTCATGTTGTATAAGAGATAAGGGAAGGGTAAAAGCAAAGACAGTCACCTCACATTCTAATTTGTCTTTGTGTTGTTGGGAGGCAATAAGCTGATTCTGTTGGGGGAGTGATTTTACCTAGATTAATAAGATCAGAAACAGAACTCTGCCTGAACCATGCTGCTCTGGTATCAGTAAGTGCTCTAAACAATTCAGTGTGCCCACCTTTGGAAGAGGTAGTTGGATAAGGTCATCAACAAGTCTAAAAATGAGTTCTTAGTATGCATCTTCATTTATTGAGAAAATGCCTTACTGCCCTCCTCCCATTCCCACACATAGTTGGTGATCCACTGACAATGGCTTCCTTAATAGTCTTCAAAATAAACACTCCTCCTGAATCTGGGCTTTTTCCTTGTTGTTCCTTATGCCTGAAATGCTCTTCCTCCTAATCTCTTCCCCTTTTTTTCAGGTCCTACTTAAAATTTCACATTCACTAAGAAGATTTACCCAATCCTTCTTAAATGCTTGATATCTTCAATTTGTGATATGTGTTATATTTTACATAGGTAGAAAGATTAGATACATGTATATATGTAGGATACATATATATAGCAATTTGGAGAAAATGATATATGTGCATGTTTATGTGCTTATATATACACACATACTTAAATCTATATCTATATATAACTAGAATTTGGGAAATAGAATAGGGATCAACAAAAAGTCAGATTGAAATAAAATGAGACATTTGAAAAGAGATTACTTTCACATGGAATAGTTGTGCAAGTTGTATGGCCAAAGCATATTTGAGTTGGATCTTGAAGGAAGAAACAATTATGAACAGATAAAAAGATGGAAACAAGTAAAAGAAGGAGTCTTCCATTTCAAGTTTGGCAGATTACATCCTCAATGAAATGAGGACAAAAGAGTAAAGAACATGTATGTAGATGGGAAGTGATCCATTTGGTTGGAATGAAGAGTATATGAAGGGGAACATTACTGGAAATGGAAGTCAGAGCTTTGAAATTTTATGAGAGTTTCTTAAAGCTCTAAAACTGATTATTCTTAGATTTCAAAGCTACCCTTCCCTCAAGTATAAGATTTTCTTTGAAAAATCCCAGCATCACTTGTTTGCTTGGAATAAAGAGGTTAAAGACATTATCAACCATTAAATGTTAGTGATTATGCAAAAGGATATTACTTAATGGCTCTTTCTTGATGGGGTAACATTTTAAATGGCTGCTATTGAAAATATGATATTTTAATTACTGCTTTTATTTCTTTGTTTTAATGAATGTTTTTTATTTATGTATTTGTGTCCTCGGCAGAAGTGATCACCAAGGGCACAATTTGGGTAAAACTACCAAGCCAGATTCTATTGAACATCTCTGTAATGTAATTGCTTCCCCAGCTGCAGACTACCTGGTTGTCGCATGAAATGTGACACCGATTAAAAATTACAAACCCAAGCTTATTGTCTCCAATTTTTGTTCTGGCTGCTCTCCAGGCTTTCTAACCTATGGTATCATGGTAGGAAAAATGAACACATGGGAAAAATAAGCAAGGCAAAAAAGAACCAGTGGTAAACCTTGGAAAGAGGGCATTTATGTATAATTATGGACTTTTCCAGGAAGGGTATCTAGGATCATTTAATTAAATTTGTAGAGACAGGGAGAAGATATGCATAATAATGGACACAAAGCCAAATATGACAAAAGGGCATTAGATCATATGACTTGTGGTGTATATTTCAAAATAAAATTCTGTCATTTAGAAGAACATAGGCTACTTGAAAACATGTTTATTTTCATTTAAAAGTCATTTCAGATGTTAACAAGCATGTATTGTCTGCCTAAAATGTGTCATATACTATGTTGTTTAAGGACCAAAAGACAAAAAAGAACCTTGTGGAGTTTTTATTCTTTTGGGAAGAAAGCAATACTTGCAGAAAATGTTGGACAGATTATATTGATTGGGTTAATAGAAAATATATATCTATATATCTATACCTATGTATATATGTGTGTGTGTATGTGTATGTACGTATGTGTGTATGTGCATACAAAGTATATATCCCAAGACAGCATAAAAAGAGAAATGAGCTATTTGCATAAAAAATATTTATAACTATTCTTTTTGTGGTGGTTAACAATTGGAAACTGAAGGGATGTCCATCAAGTGAGGAATAACTAAAATAGTTGTAATTTTTGATTATGATGGATTATTCTTTTGTCATAAGAAATGACAAGCAGAGTGATTATAGCAAAACCTGGAAAGACTTACATGAATTGATAGACAGTCAAGTGAGCAGAAACAGGATAATACTTATAACAATATTATATAATGAAAATGACTCAGCTACTCTCTGCTATACAATGATCCAAGAAAATCCCCAAAGACTAAGAATGAAACAAATTATCTATCTCCAGAGAAAGAAGTGGAATTTTTTGAATATAGATTTAACCAAATCCTAAAATTATATAAACTATTTGGAGATTTTCCTTCTAAAACTGCATGAAATCCAGGCTCTGAAAAAAGTCTGATAGAATGAAACCATTCTCCAACTCAAGATAAATTGCAAAACTTCAAGAAAATCAGTCTCTCTGGAGGAAAAAGGATGTTCAGCCCAATTCAGATAGATTGTGGAAAAGTTGGTGAAAGGGTCAGTCACAGCAAATCAGCAAATAAGACCTAAAATCCTGGAACAGTAGAGGAGCAAATCAGTGGGCAGCTTCCAGTGCCAGCTCAAAAGGCAAACTCCAGGAAAGCAGGCTGTTTCCTGAAAACAGCAGGCAAAGTTATGCGCTGCAAACACAAGAGGCCCCTGGGCACAAAGCCAAGGCTCAAAGCTGTACAGGAAGCTTGGGACAGCATCCCCTTTACTCCAGGAACAGAGTTCAACAAAAAAAATAAAAAAAAAAAAAAAAAAAAAAAAAAGGAAATGCCAAAAGTAAAGAAAAAAATGAGTAAGAAACAGAAAAGAAACTTTGCCGTAGAAAGCATCCATGATGATAGGGCAGACCAAAACACAAAGATGAAGGCAGAATGAGTACAGAAGAAATTTCAAAGAGGAATATGAATTGATCTCAAGCTCAACGAGGCTTCTTGGAAGTGTTCATAAAAGACATTAAAAGGAAAATAAGAGAGGTAGAAAAATGAGAAAGGAAATGAGAGGTATGCATGAGAGAGTCGACAGCTTGGAAAAGAAAAGAAAAAAATGTCTGAAGAAAACAACTCTTTTAAAAGGTAGAATTAATCAAAAAGGAAAAAAAAGAGATACAAAAGCTAATTGAAGAAAAATCACACATTAAAAACTACAACAGATCAAATGAAACCTAATGACTCTGTGAGACAGCAAGAATCAGTCAAACAAATTAAAAGAGATGAAGAAATGGAAGAAAATGTAAAATGTCTCATTGGAAAAATAGCTCATCTGGAAAATAGATCTAGAAAAGACAATTTTAAAATTATTGATCTACCAGAAGGCCATGACCAAAAAAAGAACCTGGATAAAATACTTCAAGAGATCATTAAGGAAAGCTATCCTGATATTCTAGAAACAGACAGGGAGAATATTAATTGAAAGAATCTCTCAATCACCTTTGGAAAGTGATTTCACAAGGAAAACCTTAAGGAACTTTGTTATGAAAGTCCAGAACTACAATCTTTTTTTTTTTTTTTAAGATTAAAGATTTTTCCTTTTCTTTGATTCTCTTACAGGCAAGATCTGGGCTCTCAATAAACATTACTTATTAATCTAAGGAATGTTACAAAGCAAAGATTTAATTTTTTTAAAATTTTATTTGCATAACATGTGTGGGTAATTCTTCAACAATAACCCTTACATAACTTTTTGTTACAAATCTTATCTAAACAAACGATATATCAGATAAAGGAAACACAAGGTAAGCAAACATCAATCAAGGAGTATGAGAATGTTATGTTGTGGTCCACATTTCACATCCCTCTCTCTGGGTGTATATGGCTTTCTCCAGTGAACAATTGGAGGTGGTTTAAAACATTTCATTGTTGAAGAGAGCCATGTCCATCAGAATTGATCGTCATATAGTACTGTTGTTGCCGTGTATAATGATCTCCTGGTTCTGCTCATTTCACTCAGCATCAGTTCATGTAAGTCTCTCCAGGCCTCTCTGAAATCATCTTGCTGGTCATTTCTTACAGAACAATAATATTCCATAATATTCATATACCATAATTTATTCAGCCATTCTCCAATTGAAGGGCATCTATTCAATTTCCAGTTTCTAGCCACTACAAAAAGGGCTGCCACAAACATTCTTGCACATGTGGGGCCTTTTCTTTCCTTTATGATTTCTTTGGGATATAAGTCCAATAGAAAAGCTGCTGGGTCAAAGGGTATGCACAGTTTGATAACTTTTTGAGCGTAGCTCCAAATTGTTCTCTAGAATGGCTGTATCCGTTCACAGCTCCACCAACAATGCATCAGTGTCCCAGCCCTCCCACATCCCCTCCAACATTCATCATTAACTTTTCCTGTCATTTTAACCAATCTGACAGGTGTGAAGTGGTACCTCAGGGTTGTCTTGATTTGCATTTCTCTGATCAATAGTGATTTGGAGCACCTTTTCATATGACTATAAATAGTTTTAATTTCATCCTCTGAAAATTGTCTGTTCATATCCTTTGACCATTTATTGATTGGAGAATGCCTTGAATTTTTATAAATATGAGACAATTCTCTATATATTTTAGAGATGAGACCTTTATCAGAACCCTTAAATGTAAAGATGATTTCCCAATTTATTGCTTCCCTCCTCATCTTGTCTGCATTGATTTTGTTTGTACAAAAACTTTTTAACTTAATATAGTTAAAGTTATCTATCTGGTTTTCAATTAAGAGTTCCACTTCTTCTTTGGACATAAATTTATTCCATCTCCATAGGTCTGAGAGGTAAACTATATTACATTCCTCTAATTTACTTATAGTATCACTCTTTATATCCAGATCATGAACCCATTTAGATCTTATCTTGGTATACGGTGTTAGATGTGGGTCAAGCCCTAATTTCTTCCACACTAGTTTCCAGTTTTCCCAGCAGTTTTTGTCAAATAGTGAATACTTATCCCAAAAGCTGGGGTCTTTGGGTTTATCAAAAACCAAATTGCTATAGTTATTGCCTAGTTTGTCTTGTATCAACAGTTATTTTGAATGGAATTTCTTTTTGTATCTCCTGCTGCTGAACTTTATTGGTAATATATAAAAATGCTGATGATTTATGTGGATTTATTTTGTATCCTGCAACTTTGCTAAAGTTGTGAATTGTTTCTAGTAGTTTTTGAGTTGAGTCTTTAGCGTTCTCTATGTATATCATCATATCATCTGCAAAGAGTGATAATTTGGTTTCCTCATTACCTATTCTAATTCCTTTAATCTCTTTTTCTTCTCTTACTGCCAAAGCTAACATCAGAACTACAATCTTAAGGAAAAAATTATGAAAGCTGTCAAATGAAAACCAATCAAATATCAGGGAACAACAATTAGGATATCTCAGGATTTAGCATCTTCTATAATAAAAAATTGTAAGGCCTGGAATGCCATATTCCAGGAATGCAAAGAACCTAGGGTTACACAACCAAGAATTAACTACCCAGTGAGGCTGAACATCAGCTGTCAAAGAAGGTGATGGAGCTTCAAGGAAGTAAGACTCTTTCTATCATTTAAAAGCTAAATAGACAATTTAATCTACCAAGACAAGACACAAGAGAAGCATAGAAATTAAAATGGGAAAAATATATATGATTTAAAAGTTAAATTGTTTACATCTTACATGGGAAAACTATATGTGTAACTACTGAGTACTGTATCTGTCACAGGGGAAGATGGAGGGGAGCATCACATGAACAGGGGGTGTAGTGGTGAATAGATTTTGATGAGTGACACCAAAGAAAAAGACATTAAGGAGTGGAAAAAGGTCTGTATTGGAAAAAAGAGAAGTATAATTAGATAATTAATTCACATGAAGAGATTCAAAAGACATTACAATCTAGGGAAAGAAGAGAAGGGGATGAGCATTCATCTCATCAGCATTGATCTCATCAGTTGGCTTCTAAGAGGTAATAACAATCATTCAGTTGGGTATAGAAATGTATCTAACCCTATAAAGAAGAAGGAAGAGAAAGAGGAAAGAAAACAGGAGGGACAGGATATAAGGGAAGGCAGAAACACTGCTGAAAAAGGTAAGAAAAGGAGGGGAAAGAGTGATAGAAGGTAAGGTAGGGAGTGGGATGGATAAAAAAAAATAAAAACTACTGAAATTGTAGAAGCCAATAATGAAATCCCATAGAAAAAATTTCCAGGGCCAGATGGATTCACAAATGAATTCAACCAAACATTTAAAGAAAAATGAATTCCAATAGAAAGTAAACTATTTGGAAAGATAGGTAAAGAATAAATATTTCTTAATTCCTTCTATGACACATATGGTTCTGATAGCTAAACTCAGAAGAGCCAAAACAGAGAAATAAAATTACAGACCAATCTCCCTAATAAATATCGATGCAAAAATTTTAAATAAAATATTAGCAAAGAGATTACAACAAGCTATCAGCAGGATTTTGCACTATGACCAAGTGAGATTTATATCAGGAATGCAGAAGTATTATCATAATCAATCACATCAATAACAAAAGCAACATAAATCATATGATAACCTCAATAGATGCAGAAAAATCTTGTGACAAAATACAGCACCCATTCCCATTAAAAACACTAGAGAGCATGGAGATAAAGGGAGCTTTTCTCAAAATAATAAGCAGTAGCCATCTAAAATCTACAGCAAGCATTATTTGTACCAGAGAGAAGGTGGACACATTCCCAATAAGATCAGGGGTGAAACAAGGATGCCCATTATCACCACTATTATTCAACATGGTACTAGAAATATTGGCTTTAGCAATAAGAAAATAACAACAAATTAAAGCAATTAAAATAAGCAATGAGGAGATAAAACTATTACTCTTTGCAGACTATATGATGGTATATTTAGAGAATTCTAGAAAAATCATCCAAAGACCTACTTGAAACCATTAATCGCTTTAACAAAGTTGCATGGTATAAAATAAACCCACACATATCATCAGCATTTCTGTATATTATTGACAATGCCTATCAGCAAGAGATAGAAAAAGAAATTCTATTTAAAATTATTGTAAACAAAATAAAATACTTGGCAGTCTAACTGCCAAGATAAACCCAAGAACTATATGAATACAATCACAAAACACTTCTCACACAAATAAAGTCATATCTAAATGATTGGAAAAATAACAATTGCTCATAGATATGCTGAGCTAATATAATAAAAATTACAATTCTACCTAAATTGATCTACTTGTTCAGTGTTGTACCAATCAAACTGCCAAAAAATTGTTTTATCAAACTGGAAAAAATAATAACAATTCATCAGGAAGATCATAAAGTCAAGAATGTCAGGGGAATTAATGGGAAAAAAATAAAAAAAAAGTATGGCTTAGAAGTACCAAACCTAAAACTGTATTATAAAGCAGCAGTAATCAAAACCATTTGGTACTGTATGAGAAAGAGAGTGGTGGATTAGTGGAATAGATTAGATAGATATACATGACGCAATAATCAAAACCTCTAATAATCTAGTTTTTCATAAAGCCCTAAACTCCAGCTTCTGGAATAAGAACTAACCATTTAACAAAAATTGCTGAGAGAACTGGAAAATAATGTCAGAAACTTGACATAGGCCTACATCTCACACTCCATACAAAAATAAGTTCAAAATTGATACATGATTTGCCCATAAAGGATGATACCATAAGCAATTTAGGAAAATATCAGATCTTTGGAGAAGGGAGGAATTTATGACCAAAGAAGAACTAGAAAGCATTATGAAAGGCAAAATGGACAACTTTGATTACATTAAATTAAAAAGGTTTGCACAGACAAAACCAAACCAACAGAAACAAGATTAAAAGGTAAGTAAAAGCTGGGAAAAATTTTTTTACAGACAGTATTTCTGATAAAGATCTCATTTTTTATGTATACATACATATATCTATATCTCTCTTTCTATATATATATACATATAAAGAACTGTGTCAAATTTATAAGAATACCAGTCATTTCCCAGTTGATAGATGCTCAAAATATATGAACTGACAATTTTTATTGATGAAATTAAGGAGCTTATAGTTATGTGAACAAATGCTCTTAATCATTATTGATTAGAAACAATGCAAATTAAAACAACTCTGAGGTACTATCTCACATATCACAGATTGGCTAAGATGACAGGAAAAGATAGTGATAAATGTTGGAGAATATTTGGGAAAAATAGAACATAAAGAATTATTGATGGAGTTGTGAAATGATCCAACCATTTTGGAGAGAAATTTGTTATTATGTCCAAAGGGTTATAAAAATGTCCATACCTCTTTGACCCATTACTGGTCTGGACCCCAGGGAAATTATAAAGGAGGGAAAAAACTCAGATATTCAAAAATGTTTGTAATAGCTCTTTTTGTGGTAGCAAAGTATTGGGGAAAAAAGGTAGATGGTTGTTAGTTGGGGAATAGCTGAACAACTTATAGTATCAGAATGTAATGGAATGTTATTGCTCTATGGAAAAAAAGTTGATTTTAGAAAGGATTGGAAAGATTTACATGAACTAACACTGAGAGGAACAAGTAGAACAGAAACAAGGCGTACATTTTGCACAATAAACTGGTTCAGTGATCCAAATCAATCCCAATAGACTGGATAGAAAGTGCCATCTGCAACCAGAAAAAGAAATATGGAGACTATATGTAAACCAACACATCCTATATTCAACTCTTTTCTGTTTTTTCCTCTCTCTCATGGTTTTTTCCCTTTTACTCTTTTTTCCTCCACACATGATTCATAAACAAATCTGTATTCAAAATAAATAAATTAAAAAAAAACAAAATATTTTGAAAAATAAAGGGGAAGTATATAGATTAAAACAATTTTTTTACTTTCAAGTTTTCTTGTACAAAATGACCAATTTAAAAATACTTTGCATATTTGTACTTCTATAATATAAATTTGCTCATTTTCTCAGGGAGGGGGAAGGGAAGGAGGGAAAAGGAGTTAAAATTTGGAACTCAAAACTTTGGAAAAAATATGCACATGAAAGTGACATTTAACAGTGTATCTGTAACTCCAAACTTTAGACCCTTAATTCTATAATGAGAGAAGTTTCAGAAAAATTTTCATCTAGAACCTTATATTGGAGAAGATACTTATTAGATATAAGTTTAAATACATGTCTTGATTGTGTTATCCTATGAATCACTATAAAAATAATTCAACATGAACTCAAAGAAGTTGTCAATAATGCTTCCAGAACTTTCAAAGTAGAGCTCAGATTTTATAGTAGGGGATTCTTTTTTTGGTGTAAAATCTTTTAAGTAGACCCCAAATGCTGCATAATGACCTGTTCCCAAACTATTAGACCATTCCCAAGGAGAGTAGTCTGGGGATACAGCAGTTACATTCCATAGGGGACAAAAATGATGGACATTTCAGTTCAAAAGCCGTAAGACTTTAAGGTTAACAGAAGAAAAAAAAGTGCCAGAACAAAAGGGTGTTGAAAAATGACTTGTTTTTGATTTAATAGCACACCAGGGAGTAACTTGCCCCAAGTCTCCTTTTTATATGAGCAACTTCATATAAAGAACTCAGCTATTAAAATGAAGCCAAGAATCATGTGTCTGACTATTTTGGGGGGGGTATATCCTCAAAATATCGGAAACAAAATAAAATTACCTTAAAGAATGGCCATTTGCTTTCATACCCTGTATATAAAACCATTTTATTACTTTAAATTATATCAGAGAACATAACTTTTTCCTGTACTGGACAAGTTAATATTTTCTCATAATATTAGCTCACTCCTTAAAGCAAAGCAGACATATTGGAAAGAGAAAGCAGAACAATGAAACAATTTTCTGCTGTTGGAATATCTAGATAAATGTCCCAAGTACTTTGCTTTTAAGAACTGGGTTTAATTACAGAGACAACTTCAGAAAATTATAAATGGTTCATATTGATCCTGTGTTTAGATGATATATCAGAAAATAATCGGAATATGTGTCTCATTAGATATAGGTGAAACAATTTCAAGGTCCCTTATAGGTACACAGAGTAACAAAGTATATTTCAATAAAGAACAATATTTATTTCACCAAACAAGCAATCGTATATACACCCACCAACATATGGAGAAAACAAAGTTCTCTCAGAATATTCCATTTAAAATCTATACAATTTTTTCCTTCTCTTGTGAGTTTCACCTTTGTCCTAGATAGACTCTCAGACTTATATAATAGAGTTGATTGTATTCCATGAATTGGACCAAATATGGGGAAAAATTTTAGATGAATACTTAAGGTTCAGCAACTTACTACTTGTAACTAATCTTGTTGAGTCAATTAACTTATTTGGGACTTAGTTTCCTCATCTCTAGAATACCAAGGTTAAACTAAATGGCTTCTAAAGTGGCTTCCAATTCCAAAAGTGAGGTCTCATACTTTAAAACAAATATTATTTAAGTTAATGTATACTAGGATGAAGATGAGCAATCAAAATATATATGAATACAATAAAAAGGGATTACAAACCCCAATTCCTCAAATTCTAATGTTTTTTATCAAAAGTGTGTTTACATGACATTATTTGGAGTAGGGCAATGAAATCCCAAATTTCAAATGGCTGAATCATAATAAGGGTCACAGTTCATTGCCCTTTCCTGACACCTTCACCTCCTCCTCTTATTCTCTTTATCTTTCTCTTCTTTACATTTCAATTGCTTCTTTTTGTCCTCTATCTTTGTATTATCATCACTCATCATCAACATTGCCACCATCATCATCACCATGTTGTTCTTCTTGTAGGCCATTCATGTTTATAGGACATGCTTTAACTTTTTTTTTGGGGGGGGGAATCACAGTTAAACACTAAATAATTATTACATAAAATATTTATATATGTGTATACATACATATATATATAATATAAATGAATATACAAATATGGGCATGTTTGCATTTATTAAGAAAACCACAAAAATAGTTATGTACAACATATATGTGTGTGATTACATATATATATATATATACATATATAGGGAAATGCTTCATAATTGTTTATCTCCCCTTACCACTTAATGACTCGTTTATCAAATTACTAACTCTTAGCGGTATAGGGAATTTTTAACTATAATTGACAATTGGTCACTTAACTTATTTAAGTATCCTACAAAGGCAACTAAATGGCACAGTGAATAGAGCACTGGGCCTAGAATCAGAAAGATGAATCAAATCTACATTTAGTCACTTACTAGTTATAAGATCTTGAGCTAGTCATTTAATCTCTGCCTCAGTTTGTTCAACTATGAAGTGAGGTTGATAAAGAGCTTGACAAAGATCACCAATAACCAAGGCTTATTGTAAGGATCAAATGAGATAATATTTGTAAAGTATATAAGATAGTTCCTGGCACATAGTATATGCTCAGTTTTTCCTTTCTAACCTCTCTCCCTCCCTACACTCTCTTGCTTGCCTTCCTTCCCTCCCTCCCTTCCTTCCTTCCTTCCTTCCTTCCTTCCTTCCTTCCTTCCTTCCTTCCTTCCTTCCTTCCTTCCTTTTTTTCTTACTTCCATGTCCATAAAATCAATTTGGGATAAGTTGTAAAGGGCTTTAAAAGTCAATAGAGTTGCAGTCAGAGCCAAGATGATGGAGAGGATGCATGTTTCTTTCTGACCTTCTCCCACAACCATCAGACTAATGAGCAAAACCAGTCTCTGAATTAGTTCTGGACTGACAGAATCCACAAATATTGGGAGTGCAACAAATTACCAGCAGAAGATCATTTCAAAAATCACCAGAAAAGTTCTGTGTCAATCAGGCACAAAGGCAATCTATCTTTTAATGAGTATATATGTGTGTGTGTGTGTGTGTATGTGTATATATATATATATATATATATATATATATATATATATATATATATTAATTAAATAGTCCTATTTTAGAAAAAAAAGAAATAGAAAAAGCTATTAATCATCTCCCTAAGAAAAAATCCCCAGGACCAGATGGATTTACATGTGAATTCTTCCAAATAGTTAAAGAATTAATTCCAATACTATATAAATTATTTGAAAAAATAGGGAATGAAGGACTCCTACCAAGTTCCTTTTATGACATAGACATCGTACTGGTACCTAAACCAGGTAGGACAAAAACAGAGAAAGAAAATTATAGACCAATCTCCTTAATGAATATTGATGCAAAAATCTTAAATAAGATGTTAGCAAAGAGATTACAGGAAATCATCCTCAGGATAATACACCATGCCCAAGTAGGATTTATATCAGGAATGCAGGGATGGTTCAATATCAGGAAAAATATTAGCATAATTTACTGCCTCAATTACCTAATTAACAAAAGCCATATGATTATCACAATAGATGCAGAAAAAGCATTTCATAAAATCCAACACCCATTCCTATTAAGAACACTAGAAAATATAGGAATAAATGAACTTTTTCTTCAAATAGTCAGTAGTATCTATTTAAAACCATCAGCAAGCATCATATGTAATGGGGACAAACTAGAACCATTCCCAGTAAGATCAGGGGGGAAATAAAAAAAATGAACAAACAAATGATTGGATGAATGAATTAATATACAATTGTTATATTTTATTGTTTTATTTCATTTTATCCTAGAGACAAAAAGAAAAATAGGTTAGTGGAGTGGTCAGACATATTTTAGCAGTATCCTATATTCCTAGTGTATAGAAACATAAATAATAACATTGGTTCAAAAGTAGACCATTCGGCATGAAGAGATAGCAAGATAATATTACTGGAATTGTTTATATAGGGAATCAATTCCTGCTGCCAAAGATATGATTGATTTCAGAATGCGGTTGGAGATTGGGTTGGAAGGCTCTTAAGATCTTTCTTAATTCTCAAGTACTTTTATTCCCATAAAAGCTACCAAAGAAATAATGTGACAGTTTAAAACATGTTCTGAGTGAAAATTCAAGACTCCTATTATTCATGACTTGACTTACTCAGGGAAAAGCTTTCTTCCCTCCTGCAATATATTGGCACATTCTTTTGAACTATTCCCTACTGAAAACATGTATTCTTTGGGTTCTGTACCTTTTTAAAGTCTAAGGCTGTGGAACATCACTGGGAGAATATTTACATTTAAAATAGAGCACTAAACGGATGAAACAAATCATTAAATAAACATTGTAAGCACCTACTATGTGCTATCCACTGGGCACACACACATATAAGCATATTAATCTAAAGTCCATGCTCTCCAAGAACTCTAACTTCATTAAGGGAGATTACATAAAAATATATTTGACAACAAGATTAACAAAGAATAAATTTGAGGTAATCAAGAAAAAAAGAGGACTAGAAAAGGTTCCTTGAAAAAAAAAACAATGAATTTTTAGTTGAGATCTGAAGGAATCCAGGGAAGCCAGGTTGCCATGCTCAACATGGGAGACCAATCCAGGAATGGGGGATAGCCATTGAAATTACCTGGAGTCTGGAGATGGAGTGTCTTATGTGAGGAACACTAAGGAGATCCATATCATTGGGTCACACAATGCAGAGAAGAGTTGGAACAAGGTAGAAGACTGGAAAGGTATAAGAGGTTATGAAGAGATTGGAATTCTATAGTATTTCATATTTTATTTTGTAGGTAATAGGGAGCCACTGAGTTTATGGAATAGATGTCATATGTGCATTAGGAAGATTAATTTGACTCAAAGTTCTGCACATGCTTTGTGAAAGTTTTTGTTGAATGAATAAATGAATTTATCAACCAATTAATGAATCAACGACAAAGTAGCTGCCAATTTAAGATTACAGTGGAGTCCATTTAAGTAAGGAAATGGATCAGTTATATACATTTGCTCACTGGAGTGGGTTTTCTAAAATCCATATTCCATGAAGTGCTTTTTTTGAGAGAAATATACAATGCGTTATCAGGTATGAGAATAATTCTTAAGCATACCACTGTTTTTTTATAAAGCTATTCACTTATATTGTTCAACACACAGAACTGACAGTTGGAAAAATCCACTTTGGAAAAATGTACTAATATTGGTGGAATCCTTAAGAATATTCTTCCTTAGGTGATTCTCTTTTGACATTCATTCAGATATCCATCACTTTCTTGGCTTCCCAAAGTACAGATTGTCTTCACAACAATAAAAGAATCACTGCATTTGTAGGATAGAAAAATTCCTAGGATAGTCAATCTGATGAATATTTTCTATAATTAGTGCCACCATGAAACGTTGTTTATCTCATTGAATACCTGTCAAAAAACACTATGAAGGTATTGGCTTCAGAACCTTTCAAGGGGAAGCAGCTCAACAACTTCCAATTAGATCTGATAGATGCATATTCATTGATCAGTAGAAAGGCAAAATAAATGGATTTTTTGTTCCATTCTATTATCACTTTTGTATATGAGCAATTCATTCTAACAAAAGTGTTTCTTATAAAATGACAAGAGAAATGCATAGTCAGTTGAAAATGATGACTGCCTCTTCAGATTTTCCTAGAACACCTTAAAACTTGCAATGTCAATCTATGTGCATGCCTTTTGTTTCACTAGATTGTATACTTGAAATCAAGGATTATACTATTTAGATTTTGGGGACAAAATACAAAATTAAATGTTCCCTGATTTCAAAAAGAATAGATTCTATTAAAATGAAGAGGTAGGAAAATATACCAAGATAAACTCCAAATGGAAACATAATTTAGACTGAAAAGGTGAGATAATAAACAAGTTAGAGCAAGGAAAAAAATCACCTTCCACATATAGAGATTACAATAGAGAGGACAATTCAAGATCAAACAACAGACAGAAATAATCATGGAAATAAAAAAAAAAACTGATAATTTTGATTATATTACAATAAAATATTTTGCATAAAAATACAATTCAGTTAGGTTTTTAGAAGGAAAATAACTTTGTGAAATAAAAAACAACTTTTTGATCAGTTTATCTGATAAAAATGAATAAATCAGAGTTCTGATGACAACTGTTTAATAACCAGTTTAAAAAATTCACTGTAGACTTTTAAGTTTCAACAGTATCAATAAAACTTTCTCCATCAGTTTCTTAAATTTATATAGTCAACAAAATAATTTATAATTCTCAATTTGTCTTATTTGCCAGTTTCCCAGGTGTAAATGTTTATACTGCAACTTTAATAATGGGTTTTCAGGAGACAGTAAACCTATATCCAACATAATCCTGAATGGATAGAGAAAACTTATGTTCAGGCCACATGCCAAGTTCTGAGAATATAAATAAAGGCAAAAAGAAAACCAGCTTAATGCCCTCAATTAATTTACATTCTAATTAGGGGAAGACTTAAAATGGAGCTATAAAAGTGGGAATGAACAAGGTGAAGAAGTGGCCTGGACAATTGTAGGCTGATTTTTGATTCAAAGAAAATTCAGTGGTATAGGTTCTCCTTAGATAGAAATTCAGAAACAAATTCACCAGAGAACAAGTCTTAGGTGTCAGTGGCATTGCCAACTGCCAGCATGAGAATATTGCTGAGGGACAGTTGAGGAGGTTATATCAGGAGGCATGGATTGATCCATCTTTGAATATAAGATTCAGATTTAACTTGATAAGACCAATAGACATTCCATGATAGATAGTCAGTGAATATAAAGAGTTTTCAAACAAAGAAATCTAAACTTTCCAAAACCACCTTTCTCCCTCCCATATTTTTAGCTTCATTTTAATTTTGAGGGAATGTTGATGTTTCCATTGCAGGGACTGAGATGACAAAGATCTCAAAGGTCCAAAGCTGCCACTGGTAGTGGAAGAAAAGCAGGGAAAAATCATGGTCTCATGTAGGGTGAGAAGGGGGAGAGAAAGTCGTCATAGGGTAAATCCTATTTTATGTATTTATTTATTTTTGTTAGGTGCTAAAATCAGTTATGTTTATGTTATTGAAGTAGTCAAGTCATCAGAGTAGTCGTAGCACTCATACATCTAGATGTAAGTGTAAGTGTGACCTTGTTACAGCTCTAACTATACCTATAATTTAATGACACCTAAACTTCTAGTTAAAATAAAAACAAGAACTAAAACTTAAAGATTACTTGGGATAGAAGGTATACCTTGATGATATATGCCTAATACCCATGAGTGGTCAAAACAGGACTATTCCATATCCTGTTCTTCATATTACCCTAGAATTATAACCCAAATTTTCCTTCCTTCCTCCTTCCTCCTTCCCTCCCTCCCTCCTTCTCTCCTTTCCTCTTTCCCTTCTTCCTTCCTTCCTTCTTGCCTTCCTTCCTTCCTTCCTTCCTTCCTTCCCTCCTTCCTTCCTTCCTTCCTTCCTTCCTTCCTTCCTTCCTCCATCCCTCTGTCCTTTCTCCCCTTCCTTCCTCCCTTCCTTTCTTTCTCCCTCCCTCCTTCCCTTTCTTTCCTCTCTCTCTCCCCCTTTTTTCAGTAGCATATATGAGTGCTTATTGCAACTGTAAAAAATACCACCCCACTTCAAAAAGTGAAAAGGGGGGTTGATTATGGGCTTCTTTCCCCCCTTTCTGTTTTGATTCTCCTCTGAACATTTCATCTTCTGTAAAAATTAGAAATCATCCCTCTCTTTTAATCAGATCTGCTGTTGCATCAATTAAGGATTCTAATGTGACTCATTGGAAACTAATAATTTTAGGTATTCCATATGGAAAGATCATTGCTTCAAAATGCCTTATTACATCTCAGATTGTGATTTTCTGTTATCCTTTTCTTCCTGTTGGGTGAATGCCTGCTTTTGGAAGTTTTCCTAATGAATTTTATGTAAATTTGTACAATCTTCAATTAATCAACATGTGATTTCACTATAAAAGCTGAGAATCATCTCCCTGTACTAACAAAAATAATTGGAAAAAGAAGGATACTCAGAACTGTAGCCAAAGCTGGAAACAGCTCAATGCAAGCTGTTTCCTAATAACTCCTCTCTCAAGAGAAACCTCAACAAGAGCATTTTTTTTTTATCTAGAAGGGTTCCCCTCCAAAATTATCATGATTTGTCTACCATCTATGTCTGAATATATGAACTAACATTTTCAGAAAAGTTAAAATTATTTGATTCTCTGAACATGTTCTTTCTACTTTAAAAATCAATAATTTTATATCTCAAAACACACAAAAATAATAGAGGTTCTCATCTAATATTATTTTAAAAATGATTCTAAAATATTTCCCATTTTTTATGCCTGTATAATCACTGACTTATAGGCTATCATAGAATACAGGTCAACTAAGTGGTACAGTAGATAAAGCACTAGACTTGGAATCAGAAAGCCCAATCCTCATGTGTTCAAATCTGGACTCAGATACCAACTGTATGACCTTTCAAAAGTCACTTAAATGTATTTGCCTCAGTTTCTTCATCTGTAATGATTTGGCAAAAAAAAATGGCTAGCCAATTCAGTATCATGCCAACAAAACACCAAACAAGGTCATCAAATTGAACATGACTGAAACAAATCAACAACCACAGACTAACAGAACAGGAAGATTATATTAGTTAACTAGTCTGACCCATACTCTCCAAAGATTCAATATTGCATCAGATTCTCAAAATAATCATCAATCATCTTCTTAAAGAACTCTAATAAGGGGAAATTTCTACCTGTTGAGATAGCCGATTCCATATTTGGAAAGATCAGATTTTAATAAAGTTCCTCCTAACTTCCCTTAATCAAACATAAACATATACAGAGATAGATACAATATATATATATATATATATATATATATGCAAATGAATATGTTTTTATATGTATATGTATATATATATATATATATTTGCAAGAATACACACATACATATATGATCATTTATTTTTAAATTCTTTCTAATGGTACAGATAATAGCACATTGAAGACAATCTAACGTTTTTCACACATTCCTATATTACCGTATGTTTGTCAGGGAGAATCCCCCTTCCCTCCATTATGTGCTAAAGGCCATCTTCTCTTTCCTCTATTGTAAAGGTACCAGGGGAGACATTTGACTGTCTATCTGTGACCCCTTCTTTTTGCCATGCAATTGATCCTTCCCCCCCCTAACAGCCAGTTCCTTTATGCCATTTCCCTTCTATTTTGGGGAGTTTTGTATTGATTATATGTTACAGCCTTCTCATGCTCATTGCAGCTTCTCTTTTGCCCTTTGTTTCATTTTGAGTTCATTGAAGCTAGTTTATTGCTTGTCTCACTGTCATACAGCAACATCAGTTTAAATATTTCTTTTCAAAGTATACTTCTTTGCTTTCATGGAAAGCCTGGAATCACAAAGACCAAATTGCTGTTTTCCATCCCTCATGCTTTGTGCTTAGTTTTGTCCCCGAGAACCACACAAATGCTGATTTTTTCTTCACCATGACAAGCTTTCTAATATTTGAATGCACTTCTCACATATCAGCCTTTCTCATCTTTCCAAAGCCTTTTCTTCTCCAAGATAAATATATCTACTTCATACAATATCATTTTCACAGTAAACCTGTGATGAAAATATTATAGGAGTGATTATTCACATTCTACAGAAGAGAAAACTGAGGATCAATTTGCTTCAGGGAATATGGAAAGAGCAATTCTGGATAAGGTTATGTCTTTAAGACTAGTTTTTAATAACTAAGGCTTGGATTTCTGCCTTATTTCTCAGCCATTATTTCAATCAATAAAATAAATTTTGAGCTTAAAATGCTTTTAGAAATGAACAGAAAATGATGAAGTTTTCCCCTCAATAATTTTATCTCTTGATTGGGGAGATTAGATATGAACATCTAGATTTTAAAATGATCCTTAACCTCAGTAATGAATTAAAAATGCACTGCAGTGTAAAATACATGAGAAATAATATGGTACAGTAGACCAAGTCCAGGCCTCATTGTCAAGAAGAACCAAGTTTAAATCTCACTTCTGATATATATTAACTGTAGAACTCTGGGAAATTCACTTAGCCTGTATATGGTTAAAGAAATTCTCACAGGTTTTTAGTAATGAGTGAATTGCCCATCTGTACCAGTGGAGTAGTTTTACATACTGAAAATTCCCCACAATAGAGTATAATCCATATGAATTATAAATAATATTCATTCAGAAGCAAGATGGTTCATTTAAAACTGAGCCATTTAAAACATTTAAAACTGTTGTGATGAAGAAAAACTTTGTAAAAAATTGTAAGATCTGAGGTGGATAATGAAGATTAGAATAAATTTATAAAGGAGATTATCATACCCTGATTGAATTCAAAGACAAAACAGCAGTGATTGTGAAAATTGTGAAAATGGGGACTGTGAGAGAAACTCTGAGGGAAACATTTTACCTAAACCATAATGATATTGTTGAAAAATAGTAGAAGAAGAGGATGAGAATAAGAGAGGTGACACTGAAATGGAGGTAGGCTTGTATTATTCGAAATTTAAAAACAAAAAGAGATCATTAATTAGAAGTGTTCAAAATCATTGTCTGCCTTCTTTTTATATTATGAGTACAAATCAGGAACTGGAAGCACTGAGAGGGTAAATAAAGTGCCCACCTATTTAGTAGTGAATTTTGCATCAAATCCCAATATCTTAATACATGGTCCAATGCCTTTTGGATTAAACCATCATTAGAAAATTGAAATTCATATAAAGTAATTGGCAGCTGACTGAATATGTGGCTACTGATAACCTCAGATCTGTCAGTATTCAGTCCAGTGCTTTTTTATGCCTCCTTACTCATCAAAGTCTGGAAACTAAAGAAAAGTTTGAACAGCTTTTTAATGAGCTCATTGCTCTTCACTTTTAAAAGAGTGTCATCAGCATTTTAAAAAATGATTTTGTTTTATATAATGACAAAAGCTAAATATCACAATGATTACAATGAACATTTCATTACCTGGATAATTTTTTTCTTGAATGTCTTGAATGTTTTGTAGACAAAGTCGATATCATGTTTAGGAAGCACATTTATAAAAATAAAAATGAAAACACATTCCTTGATAAAAAAGAGTCCAATAATGAACAATATTATGTGCACACACATATGTATGTTTATGTACATATGCGATTCCATATCAGCTGAAAATAGAAAAAAAATACAAGTTCTATCTCTTTAAAAGATTAGGTAAAATAATAAAAAAAAACCTAAGGGTTATGACATTATAATAATCATCAAAATTGCTGGTGATATTACAGGAAAAGAAAAACAAAATTTAGCTTTAAGGTGAAAACTATAATCTTTTGGTAAAGCAATACAGTACTATTCACTAAAAGCAAAAAACAAAAACAAAAACATTTGACACTGTTATTTTTGTATGTGATCATGAAAAGTATTAATGACAAGGAGTGGGGTAGGAAGGAAATAGGTATTTATGTAAAAAATATTCAGTTCAGATATAATAATCATTAACTGTTATATTTTCATACACATATAAGTGTAAATGTAAACAAGTAATATTGAAGTATATGTAAAATATAAATATATTATATAATATCAGGTATTAAATATAATGCATTTATATATATGTATACAAGCATGTGCATATGTGTATATGTATGTGATTGTTTGTCCTTTATTCTCAAAGAGGATCATGACATAAAGGAATTGATGATATGACATTCTGCTCAGAGTCATCTGGGTCCAGTGGCAAGATATAGATCTGGATGAATGGAAATGGTCTTGGATGCATTGGAAGAGCCTGACCTTTTTAAATTACTATTTTTAACAGCTTTCATTTTAACTGAGGTAATATCCAATCTGTAACTAAGGTTAGAAATGAGGAAGAAGGAAGGCAAGAAAGAAAGAAGGAAGGAATGGAGGAAGGAAGGCAGAAAAGAAGAAAAGAAGGAAGGAAGGATGGAAGGAAGAAAGGAAAAAAGGAAGGGAGGAGGGAAGGGAGGGAGGGGAGGGAGGAAAAAAAGAAGAAAGGAAGGAAGTGAAGGAAAGAAGAAACGGAGGAAAGAAGGAAGGAAAGGAGGAAGGAAAGAAAGAAAGGAAGGAGGGAAGGGAGGAAGAAGCTGCATTGCTTATTTTTACCAAGGACATGTACAACTGGTATTTTATTCTTGTCTTTGTCTCCCCTTTGCTTAACATAGAGCAAGAAACTAAATCTCTCTGTTGATAGTTTTCAGTTTATCCTTTATAAAGTTGTTTTCCAGGTGGTCCATTCAATTAGATTTTGTAAGTACTTTGAAAGCAGAGATTTTCTTCTTCTTCTTCTTCTTCTTCTTCTTCTTCTTCTTCTTCTTCTTCTTCTTCTTCTTCTTCTTCTTCTTCTTCTTCTTCTTCTTCTTCTCTTGTTCTTTGTATCTCTGACCTTTAGTATAGTTTGTGGCACATAACGGCTGCTTAATAAATGCTAACTAGACCTGACTAGACCTCAAAGGAGCACATTACTAGATTTTAGGAGTCCATGACAAGGATAGGAAAAAAAAAACACCTTTTTTTCATTGTAATTTATTTTACATTAAACCTATGAATTTTATTTTAGGCTTTTAAAATATCATCTTGAGAAAAGATCCATTGATTACACTATATTGGCAAAGGGCTCCATGATACCACAAAAGCTAAGAATTCTTGAATTAGAGCTACTTCAAAGTGCAATGATTTGCCTCAACTCATGGTAGGTTATTTCTCACTTGAAGCTTCAGGAGAAGCCTGAGTAGCACTAGGCAGATATTGCATAGAAGGGCATTGTTTATTAGTTATGAATTGATTTTCCTCTATTATCCTTTCCAACTGAAATATATGAAATTCTATGGTTCTGCTCTAAGTAAGGCTAGCTAATTTTGGGTGTGTGATCATGTCCAGGAGCTGATAGAACTATATATAGAGTGCCAGACCTGGAGTCAAAAAAAAAAAAACAAAAAAACTCATCTTCCTGACTTCAAATCTTTCCTCGGACACTTACTAGCTATGTGACCTTGGGCAACTCATTTAACCCTCTTAGCTATAAAGAACTGGAGAACTTGAGATAACTGCTCAGTTATCTTTGCCAAGAAAATCCTAGATGGAATTTCAGAGAGTTGGGCATGACTAAAATAATTGAACAATATACACACTTTATTTTGAAATGAAATAGAAAACTAGTTTTTCAATAAATTCAATAGAAATCAGAGTATTCACTGACATTTTCTCATTTTAAAATGGTTTTATGTTTGAGGCAGTATGGTAGAGGCCTGGTATCAGATCCATTAAGGCTTGGTTCTACTTCTATTGCTGAAATATACTGAATATTTGACACTGTGCAAGCCACGTAGCTTCTCAGTAGTCTAAGCAACTCTTTAAAAATGTAAATTATGGATGCTGTTGCCGGGGGTGGAGCCACGGTGGCGGAGATCAGACAGGATTCTCTGTAACCTCCTCTAACCTCCCCTCAAACCAACAAAATATGAAGCCTCTAGACTGATTCTGAAGCAAAAAAATCCACAATATCTGGAGAACAACATGATTCTAGAAGAAGATACTCTGGAAAAACCTCAAAACAGGTCTGTTTTAATGGGGCAGGGGGTGGCCTACTGAACCCAGACTGCAGCTCAGGGAGACTGGGTCAGGGAGCTGGAGCAGGGAGCTGGAACAGGAGTCGGAACAGGAGTGGGAGCGTTGTGCTTTTCACACACCTGGGAGTCTTCTTCGAGCCTCTTGGAACAATTTGTCCTGATTGTGGGCAGGTGGTTTGGAGGGTCTGCCTTTTGAGGGGGATAGATCTTGAACCACTGAACCTCTGATGAGCATCGGACCTAGCTGCCATTACACAGCACCTTAAAGCAATCAATCAAACAACAGGACTGATAAGCACCAGAAATAATTCAATCAGTGGAGCTGCCCAGCCGCTGACATAACTCAATCAGCAGAACTGCCCAGTTCCTGAAATAACTCAATCAGCAGAACTGCCCCAGGGCAAACTAAAGCAGCTGTCCCACCTTTGCCCTAAACAGACCTCACACCTTTAAAAAAATGAATAAAAAACCAAAAAGAGCTCTCACCATAGACAACTTTTATGGAGAGAGGGAAGAACAGACCGCAAATCCTGAGGCCCCTAAAGGTAAAGCAACTCCAGAAAAAGCCCCAAAGAGAGACATAAATTGGTCTCCATGTCACAAGACTTTCTTTGAAGATTGCATAAAAATCTTAAAAGAGAGTTAGAAGAAACATGGGGAAACGAAATGAGATCACTGCAAAATAAAATAGAAAAAATGGAAAAAGAATGCAATGAACAAAAAATGCAATTGGTCAATTGCAAAAGGAACTAAAAACAGTAACGGAAGAAAATAAGACATTAAAAATTAGAATCAAACAATTGGAAATTAATGACTCATCAAGACTTCAAGAATCAGTTGAACAAAAACAAAAAAATGAAAAGATAGAGAAAAACATGAAATATCTCCTAGGAAAAACAACTGACCTGGAAAATAGATCTAGGAGAGACAATCTAAGGATTATAGGGCTTCCTGAAAGCCATGATGAAAAAAAGAACCTGGACACTATATTCCAGGAAATCATAAAAGAAAACTGCCCTGATATTTTACACCCAGAAGGCAAAATACTCCTTGAAACAATCCACCGATCACCTCCTGAAAGAAACCCAAAAATTAAGTCCCCCAGAAATATCGTGGCTAAATTCCAGAACTATCATACCAAGGAAAAGATATTAC
>JAJPUD010000864.1:517127-537832 GCA_023553655.1 Myrmecobius fasciatus
TTTTCAAAAGCAAAATAGTAGGGAGGAGGGAAAGGGGATAAGAAAGAGAAAAGATTAAGCTAGGGTAAATAAGATGGCAGGAAATACAGAATTAGTTATTTTAACTGTGAATGTGAATGGAATGAACTCTCCCTTAAAGCAGAAGCAGATAGCAGAGTGGATTAAAAAGGAGAATCCAACAATATGTTGTATACAAGAAACACATCTAAAACATAGAGATACATACAGGGTGAAGATAAAAGGCTGGAGCAGAATCTATTATGCTTCAGGTGAACAAAAAAAAGCAGGGGTAGCAATCCTGATCTCAGACCAAGTAAAAGCAAAGATAGACTTAATTAAAAGAGACAAAGAAGGAAATTATATCTTCCTAAAGGGTACCATAGATGATGAAGCAATATCAATACTAAACATATATGCACCAAGTGGTATAGCATGGAAATTCCTAGAGGAAAGGTTCAGAGAGATGCAAGAAGAAATAGACAGCAAAACTATAATAGTGGGGGATCTCAACCTCCCTCTCTCAGAACTTGATACATCAAACCACAAAATAAATAAGAAAGAAGTTAAGGAGGTAAACAAAATGTTAGAAAAGTTAGATATGATGGATCTTTGGAGGAAATTAAATGGAGACAGAAAGGAGTTTACTTTTTTCTCAGCAGTCCATGGAACTTATACAAAAATTGACCATGTGTTAGGACACAAAAACCTCAAAATCAAATGCAGGAAGGCAGAAATAATAAATGCATTTTTTTCAGATCATGACGGAATAAAAATCACATGCAACATAAGGCCAGGAGAAAATAGACCAAAAAGCAATTGGAAAATAAATAATTTTATCCTAAAGAATGAATGGGTGAAACAGCAAATTACAGACACAATTACTAATTTCATTCAAGAGAATGACAATAATGAGACCACATACCAAAATTTGTGGGATACAGCCAAAGCGGTAATAAGGGGAAATTTTATATCTCTAGATGCTTATTTGCATAAAATAGAAAAAGAGAAAATCAATGAATTGGGCTTGCAACTAAAAAAGCTAGAGAAAGAACAAATTAAAAACCCCCAATCAAATACCAAACTTGAAATCCTAAAAATAAAAGGAGAGGTTAGTAAAATTGAAAGTAAAAAAACTATTGAATTAATAAATAAAACTAAAAGTTGGTTTTATGAAAAAACCAACAAAATAGATAAACCTCTAGTTAATTTAATTAGAAAAAGGAAAGAGGAAAATCAAATTGTTAGTCTCAAAAATGAAAAGGGAGAACTTTCCACCAATGAAGAGGAAATTAGAGCAATAATCAGGAGTTACTTTGCCCAACTGTATGCCAGTAAATTTGATAACCTAAGTGAAATGGAGGAATATCTACAAAAATATAGATTGCCCAGATTAACAGAAGAGGAAATAAATTACTTAAATAGTCCCATTTCAGAAAAAGAAATAGAACAAGTCATTAATCAACTCCCTAAGAAAAAATCCCCAGGACCAGATGGATTTACATGTGAATTCTACCAAACATTTAAAAAACAGTTAACTCCAATATTATATAAACTATTTGAAAAAATAGGGAATGAAGGACTCCTACCAAACTCTTTTTATGATACAGACATGGTACTGATACCTAAACCAGGTAAAACAAAAACAGAGAAAGAAAATTATAGACCAATCTCCTTAATGAATATTGATGCAAAAATTTTAAATAAAATATTAGCAAAGAGATTACAGAAAATCATTCCTAGAATAATACACCATGACCAAGTAGGATTTATACCAGGAATGCAGGGATGGTTCAATATTAGGAAAACTATTAACATAATTGACTATATTAATAACCAAATTAACAAAAACCATATGATAATCTCAATAGATGCAGAAAAAGCATTTGATAAAATCCAACATCCATTCCTATTAAAAACATTAGAGAGTATCAGAATTAATGGACTTTTCCTTAAAATAGTCGGTAGCATCTATTTAAAACCATCAGCTAGCATCATATGTAATGGTGATAAACTGGAACCATTCCCAATAAGATCAGGGGTGAAACAAGGTTGCCCACTATCACCATTATTGTTCAATATTGTATTAGAAATGCTAGCATTGGCAATAAGACAAGAAAAAGAGATTAAAGGAATTAGAGTAGGTCATGAGGAAACCAAATTATCACTCTTTGCAGATGATATGATGGTCTACTTAGAGAACCCTAGAGAATCAACTAAAAAACTATTAGAATTAATCCACAACTTTAGCAAAGTTGCAGGATACAAAATAAATCCACATAAATCATCAGCATTTTTATACATCACCAACAAAATGCAACAGCAAGAGATACAAAGAGAAATTCCATTCAAAATAACTATCGATAGTATAAAATATTTGGGAATATATCTACCAAGGGAAAGTCAGAATCTATATGAGCAAAACTACAAAACACTCTCCACACAAATAAAGTCAGATCTAAACAATTGGAAAAACATCAAGTGCTCTTGGATAGGTCGAGCGAATATAATAAAGATGGCAATACTACCTAAACTAATCTATCTATTTAGTGCTATACCAATCAAACTCCCAAGAGATTATTTAACTGAACTAGAAAAAATAACAACAAAATTCATCTGGAAAAACAAAAGGTCAAGAATTTCAAGGGAATTGATGAAAAAAAATGCAAATGAGGGTGGCCTAGCTGCACCAGATCTAAAACTATATTATAAAGCAGTGGTCACCAAAACCATTTGGTACTGGATAAGAAATAGAGTAGTGGATCAGTGGAATAGGTTAGGTTCACAGAACAAAATACTCAATGACAATTGTAATCTAGTGTTTGATAAACCCAAAGACCCCAGTTTTTGGGATAAAAACTCACTATTTGACAAAAACTGCTGGGATAATTGGAAACTAGTCTGGAAGAAATTAGGCATTGACCCACACCTAACACCATATACCAAGATAAGGTCAAAATGGATTCATGATCTAGGCATAAAGAATGATATTATAAACAAATTAGAACAATGTAGGATGGTTTACCTCTCAGACCTGTGGAGGGGGAAGGAATTTGTGACCAAAGAAGAACTAGAGGTCATCATTAATCACAAAATAGATAAGTTTGACTATATCAAGTTGAAAAGTTTTTGTACAAACAAAATGAATGCAGACAAGATCAGAAGGGTAGCAGTAAACTGGGAAAATATTTTTACATCCAAAGGTTCTGATAAAGGCCTCATTTCTAAAATATATAGAGAATTGACTCAAATATATAAGAATTCAAGCTATTCTCCAATTGACAAATGGTCAAAAGATATGAACAGACAATTTTCAGATGAAGAAATTGAAACTATTTCCAGTCACATGAAAAGGTGCTCCAAGTCACTATTGATCAGAGAAATGCAAATTAAGACAACTCTGAGATACCACTACACACCTGTCAGATTGGCTAAAATGACAGGAAATGATGATGATAGCTGTTGGAGGGGATGTGGGAAAACTGGGACACTGATACATTGTTGGTGGAACTGTGAACGGATCCAACCATTCTGGAGAGCAATTTGGAGCTATGCTCAAAAAGTTATCAAACAGTGCATACCCTTTGACCCAGCAGTGTTTCTACTGGGCCTATATCCCAAAGAGATTTTAAAGGAGAAAAAGGGACCCACATGTGCAAAAATGTTTGTGGCAGCCCTTTTTGTAGTGGCAAGAAACTGGAAATTGAAAAGATGCCCATCAATTGGAGAATGGCTGAATAAATTATGGTATATGAATGTTATGGAATATTATTGTTCTGTAAGAAATGACCAACAGGAGGATTTCAGAGAGGATTGGAGAGACTTGCATGAACTGATGCTGAGTGAAATCAGCAGAACCAGGAGAACATTATACACAGCAACAAGACTATACGATGATCAATTTTGATGGACATGGTTCTCTTCAACAATGATGTGATTCAAACCAATTGTGCTGTGATGAAGATAGTCATATACATCCAGAGAGAGGCCTGTGGGAACTGAGAGTGAACCACAACACAGCATTTTAACACTTTCTGTGAATATTTCCATGCATTCTGTTTTCCTTCTTAGGTTGTTTTTTTTTCTTCTTCTCTTTCTAGATCTGATGTTTCTTGTGCAGTAAGATAACTGTATAGATATGTATACATGTATTGTATTTGTCATATAATTTATCCTATCTAGCATGTATTAGATTACCTGTCATCTAGGGGTGGGGGGTGGGGGGAAGGAAAGGAAAAGCTTGGGAAAAAAAAGTTTTTTTGCAAAGGTCAATGTTGAAAGGTCACTCATATGTTTTGCAAATAAAAAGCTTTATTAAAAGAAAAAAAGAAAAAAAAATAAAAATGTAAATTACAGATAATGTGACCACCTGAATTGATACAGAAATTTTCCTTGCCTAGAAAATCCATACATTAATGAAATGCTATATAGTATTGTATGAGGTGGAAGTCCTCATAAGTAAAGAATAACTATATATATGTTCATATGTGTATATGTATATAAGTACATATATTTGCATATTTATATTGATCTATATTTCAAATATATATGAAACTTCATATGTGAAGTCCTCTGTTTTGTTTTTCAAATCTTTCTTCATCTGGTCTTTTTATCTTTCAAGCTTTATCATACTCTACTACTCCTTTTTGATTACTCAATCAAATCAACCTCTCTGCTTATTACAACAACAAAATACTCCATTCCCCAGCTCTGGAAATGTAGCTTGATTGTTCCCAGTATCTGCAATGTTCTCCCTTTTCATCTTTACCTCCTGGATTCTTTGGCTTCCTTTAAGACTCAGCTTAACTCCAACCTTTTTTAAGAACCCTTTCAAGGAGGGAAGGAAAAAAAAAGAAATTTGCATGATGATATTGCTGTACATTTGAAAGAAATAGCAAGTTATAAAAGTGGATTTTCAATTTCACATACAATCTCATTTTTATTCTACTATGTTATAGAAATGTTGTTTATTTTCATAAATTAAAATACAATTTTAAAAGCCCCTAAAAGTGACACTGTGAAAGGTAAAAAGGAGATTGAGTCATAGTTTCTACCTTCAAGGAACAAGACATGTCTGCACACAAATAAGAAAGTTGAATGTAAAAATGACCCGAGTTATGGTAGTCATTTCTAGGGTGGGAAGGAGATGGAAGAAAACAAAAGAAAAAGAAAAGAAAACTACATGAAAACTATTTTAAAAAATTAAAAAATAGTAATTGGATATATTTTTTTAAATAGTAAGTTGTGCAGAATAGATTTGCAGTACTTGCTTGTACATAGTTGCTTGCTCCAGTATTTCTTTGTTATCTTCTTTTGGGAAGGGACCCTTTTTGTCTTTTTTATCAAAAGCTCTTAAAACCATGCCTAATATGTAATAGATATTTAACAAATATTATATATTGAATAATTTGTGCAAGAGAAAGGATATGAATACATTTTTCATTCAGGAAATAAAGGACTGGAAAGAGAGAATGGGTCTGTATTATGATCAATCAATAAATATGTCCATAAGCATTTATTAAGGACTTTTATGTGCCATAAATGTTCAGGATGTTAAAAAAGGCAAAATTTAGTTTTTATCTTTTAGGAGGCCACACACTTATGGGAGAAACAACTTGCAAATAAACATGTATTAAGAAAATATGTTGGAAAAATTAAAAGTACCTCAACAGAGGGAAATCATTAACATGTAAGGGGAAAGAGGAAGGCTTCTTGTACATGGTAGAGATTTGCTGTGATTTGAAAGAAACAGAGATGAGGAGGAAAGTTATGGAAAACACTTAGAATCTAGTGATGGAATATCTTGTGTAAGAAAGATAGGAAGCCAGTGGTACTTGGAGTAAGTGGTATGGAATAAGACATGAGACCTAGAAAATTTCTCTTAAGAATTTTAGAATTAACTGTATGACCTGGGAGAGTCTAGCATAGGACAGCCCAACATGGCATACCCTTATCAGAGAAGGAGCTGTGCTCTATGAACAAAGCAGAATTGAAATAGCTCAGAAGAAATTCAAGAAATGCCAAGTTAGAGAAGTCACTCCAAATGTTCATAGGGTTATTTGTGTCCGACTTGTGATAGAGAATTCTGAGCTCATATTGCTCTGATTTTCCACAGTCGGAAACACTGTAACTCGACTCTCACATAGTGATGTTATTCCAGTCCTCTGAGAACATAGGATAACAACCACTAACCAACCATGTTGTACAGAGTAAGGCTCAAGAGACCTAGAAAAGTAGAAAAGAGTCAGGTTGCAAAAGAATCATTTTATGTTTGATCCTGGAAGTGATAGGTTGCTGCTGGAGGTTTTCAAATAAGGGGGTGACATGATCATATCCACACTTTAGGAAGATTAGTTTAACAGCTAATTGGAAGATGAACTTGAAAGGGGAGAGACACTTTGAGGCAGACAGGAGCATCACCAGGATATTGTAGTTGTCTAGCTGGGAGATGATGAGGACCTGGAGCAG
This sequence comes from Myrmecobius fasciatus, assembly GCA_023553655.1. Lineage (NCBI taxonomy): Eukaryota > Metazoa > Chordata > Mammalia > Dasyuromorphia > Myrmecobiidae > Myrmecobius > Myrmecobius fasciatus. Next base: position 523,593 of record JAJPUD010000864.1, read on the forward strand.
GGTGATGATGGTGTCAGAGAAAAGTACAGATGAGAGATTTTCTAAAGGTGAAATATATGTCTTGACAACAACTTGGATATGGGACAGGAGAGATAATGAGGAATCTGGGATAACTGCTAAATTGGGAGTCTGAGAATCTGGGAGAATGATGGAACCGAACACGCAACAGTCTAAATGTCATTCTTTTGGATGTGAAATATTAAGAAAAAAGAGGAAAGATCTGTGATTTAGACAGTCTCTAAGTGAGATTTTTGTGTAATAGTAGATAAGGAAAAGAATGTTAGAGGATATGGATGCTTTAGATGTTCTAAAGCAGTAAAAACAAAACATAAAATACATCTTTAAATTCACTAGAAGACAAGTGAAATAAGATTTATCCTTAAGAACATGAATAATCTTCACATAATAAATAGACAAAAATGTGTTGAAAAGTAGTGAGGTATTTAGAATATTGTTTGGAATCAAAGAAATCTGAGTTCAAATACTGACTGACACTTAAATGCTGTTTGTCAATGGACAAATGCCAAGATTATAATTTCCATATTGACCTTGAGATAATTTTGCATAAAATAATACACTCATGAGTAAGTATCTTGTTTTGGATAAATTACACACACACACAGTATATATATATATATGTATATAAGTATATATACATATTAAATATGTATTAGATATATGTATATATGTCCCCAAAACAGGGCTTACAAGTTATGTGTGTGTTTATATATACTTTCAATTAAGTTAAAGCATCAACTCTTCATGAATATGGAACAGGAGATAGAGTATCAACTCTGGACTTAGAAATGCTGGAATCAAATCCTGTCTCTGATGCTTAATCCTTGTGTGACATTGGGCAAGTCATTATATTTCCCTCAGCTTTGCTTTACTCATCTTTGAAGTAAGAGAACTGGAAAAAATGGCTTCTACTTACAGCTTCATCAAAACTCCATCCAATTCCTGTACCAGAGGGAAAAAACAGCTTTCAAAGGCTACACTGGTCTAGTGATATAAAAGAGAAATAGGATTAGGGTTAGTCCTTCAAAAACAACATTTTGGCTTCTCTGATGCTAATGGGACCAATATAGCTAATTCTTCTATTCATATTGCAGCTAATCACTTGGTGTGCATAGAGAAAACCATGCAAGGATAAACAGTCTCCCTGACCAGATTGTTTATAAAAGAACTGACAAAGTAGCTCACAATTAAGGAAAGTGAGTTATTTTAACAGGAGGGGAAAAATGAGAGAATCCAATATTTGGGGCAGCTATGTGGTACAGTGGATAAAGCACCAGGCCTGAAGTCAGTAAGACTCATCTTCTTGAGTTCAGATCTGGCCTCAGATGCTTCAGCTGTGTGATGTTGAGTAAGTCATTTTATTCTACTAGCCTCTGTTTCCTCATCTCCAAAATGAAATGGAAAAGAAAATGGCCAACCATTCAAGTAACTTTGCTAAGAAAATCCCAAATAGAGTCATGAAGAGCCAGATGTGACCGATATAACCAAACAACAATCGGATATTGACTATTTTTGCCATCAGAAAAGAATCTTTTTGGAAAGACCAAATACCCAAACTGACCTACCCTGACATATTTTAACAAATAATTTCTTCAAGGAAAAAAAAAACAAACTTGTTTTTTGTTTTGTTTTGTTTTTGCTTGTTGTTCCTTTCCTTCTTAGATATATTAGTAATTGGGGTTCCACAGCTGGAAGTGTCTTTGGCAAGTGCTAGTTGTGTGACCTTAGTCACATGAGGCTTCTATTATTCTCAGATTCATAATCCACAATTGGCATGGTGATATGCCTAGTGCTTGCCTCCCAGTGTTATTATGAGGATCAAATGAGAAACTGTAGAGAAGTTCATTGAAAGGTTAAAAAGGTTTTTCATCCTCATCATCATGAAATGAGTAGAGCATTTTTATTTTATTTTGTTTCTAAGCCATCCTTACCTGAGGGTGAAGAACAAAATTTGAGAATGTAGAGGGTTTTATGAGTTTCTAAAATGGTTTTCTCCCTCCCCTTCTTCCCTCCCCTCCCTTTTTTCATTTATTTTCTTCCATAGGCCAGAAAGACTAAGTTCAAATTCTGCCTGTAACATATACCTGCAAGGAGACTTACCAAGTTACATCTACACTAAGTGGTCTAGGCAACTTTCTACACCTGTAAGTTGCAAAAGAAAAAAAAGTGTCACTATATATTAGTAAATTGAGTTACTTCATATGGGAGCTCCTTATACAAATAAAATCAGACATCTAGTTCCTTTACTTCATCATATTTAAGAAGCCTAGATATGGTTATTCAATCACCCAAAAATAAAGTGATCATTTAAATTAGGGAACGAAGGCTTGCCAAATACCTTGCTATCTCTAGGATGATAATTTGACATTTAAGCATCTGTTATTGAAAATTTCTAATTGCTGTAAGAATGTCCTTTCTTCATTGGGGCAGAATTTCAGCTCAAAAATTTATGAAATCCCATCACTCTATTTACTTCTTAAGAGTAACTAGCAGTATTGAGCTAAGTAGGTCAGTGGCCACTGTTGTGTTTGTTGAACATCAAGAACTCCAAGTTGATTCTTGACCTGCAAAGTATAATCATCTTAGTGTGGGGTGGGGAGGCAACAGGGATGGAGTCAGGTTTCTATTAGAGCTGAATGCATTTTCTAGAAACTCAGAAGTTTGTCACAGAGCTGCTCTTTCTATATCAGGCCTTTCCAGTGCTCCTATGGCCAGTTATGATTGCTCTTCCCCTGATATGTTTTTTCATTTTCCTTTTTACACTGCTCTGATCAGATCACATTGGGAATACTGTTTTCAGTTTGGGGTACTATATTCTAAGGAGTGATAAACTTAACCCAGGCTAGGATGGAAAATCTTGATTCAGTGATTTCACTAACATGGGAAGAAGCTTAGAATAATTATTTCTTTTCTTTTTCTTTTCTTTCTTTCTTTCTTTCTTTCTTTCTTTCTTTCTTTCTTTCTTTCTTTCTTTCTATCTTTCTTTCTTTTTTTTTGCTGTGGCAATTGGGGGTAAGTGACTTGCTAGGACGTGTTAAGTGTTTCAGGCCATATTTGAACTCTGGTCTTCCTGACTTCAGGACTGGTACTCTATCCACTGTGCCACCTAGATGCCCCATCTTTCAGTTTTCTTAACATAAAACCATAAAAATAACACCGCCTAAATAATATTTGTATAAAGTGTTAGGACAAGTTCTTGGCACATAGTAGGTGTTGTATGAATACTTCTTCCATTCCTTCCTCTTATCTCATAAATTTTTTTACCACTCAAATTTTTATGATATGAAAGCTTCTTTTTCCACACATTATAGAATGTTTTCTTTGAATATGCTTTATATTTTTGAGGATTCTCAATAGAATATAAGTGTTTTGTGTGCCTGGACTTTTTTTTATATTTCTAATGACTAATGTAATTTCTGACACACAATTGAAACTTAATAAATGTTTGCAAATTGAGTGGAACCCAATAATTGCCAATAGTCTGTCCCATTTTGCAATATTCAAATATAGCACATACATATCTAAGATGAAAAAAATCTGTATGAATCAGTAAGCATGTATTCAGCTCTTATTATTTGTAAGAAAATAAGAAAAAAGCAAGAAGAGTCTCTATGCTCAAATAACACACATTCTATTGAGGGAGAAAACAGATACAAATTGTCCCCAAAGTCTCAATGTAGATTTGATCAGTTTATATCACTTGGTTGGCTGTAGACCTCTCTTTTTGAAAAGTACCAAAGTGATATCACTATGTTGAGGTCAAGGTATAGTGCATCTGATTGGCTGATCAGACCAATAGGAGGTCAGAAGCTTCTAGCATAGGTTGGACACCATCAATTTGCATGAAGATTTGGAATGGACATAACTTTAAATTTGTGCAGCTCTCTTTTCTTTGGAGCTGCTACAATTCTGCTTTGCTCATAGAGCCAAGTACTTTCTTTGATGTGGGCTTATCATGCTGGGCGATCCCCAGCCAATGTCTCCCACGATTCAATTGCAAAGTTCTTTAAAGAGACCCTGAGCATTGCCTTCTATTTCTTGTGCTAACCTTCATGTGAACACTCACCTTATGTGTCTTTTAAGCTAATATACATTTGACATTTGAATAATGTGGCCAGTCTATCTGAGTTGTTTTCTCTGCAGTCAAGTGGGAATGCTTGGCAGTTCATCTTAAGAAGGGATTTCAGGGTATCTTATCTTGCCAGGATATCTTCAGGATTTCCTGAGATAATTCAAATGGGAGTGATTTATTTTCTTGGTATGGATCTGGTAAGATGTCCAGATTTCACAAGCATACAGCAGTGAGGTCAGTACAAAGTCTCTATAGACCTTCACTTTGGTAAGCAATCCCATACCTCTTTTCTCCCATGTTTTCCTTTAGAGACTCCCAAACAGTGAGCAAGCTCTGATAACATATGCATCAACCACCATCTTCTATGTGTTTATCCCTGGAAAATATGCTGCCAAGGATGGTAAATTTATCCATAGTATTGGGACAACTTATATAAATGAGAATATAGGAGATAAATACTGAGTAGTTAGAAACAAAGACAGGTGGTATAGGGAGTAGAGTGCTGGGCTTGGATTCAGAAAGACTCATTTTCCTGAGTTCAAATCTCAAGTCATTTAACCCTATTTGCCTTAGTTTCCTCATCTAAAAACTGAACTGGAGAAGGAAATAGCAAACCACTTCATTATCTTTGTTAAGAAAACCACAAATGGGACCACAAAGGGTCTGAACAACAAGAAGAAATGGCACAAATTTTGGGATATCCAAAAAAAGGCATTTTGGGGCATTTTTTGCCTCCTATGTTTTTATTTTAATGGTTTTTAAACTGTTTTAAAGGAATTCCAAGTTTGAAAGGTAATAAGGACAACCTTCAGGGCATAGGAAATAGGTAAAGGAAAGGCCTGGAGATTAGAGATAAAGAATTAAGTGTGCAGAAAAGCAAATAGGTCAGTATATTCCATTGTAGATTTCATGGAAGGGGGTAGCATACCAACATACAAATTACCCAAGCGTTCTAGGTAAAGGAAGCAAATGAAAAAGGGCTGAACATTTGTTTATGTCTTTATTTTTTAAGTAAGAGTTGAGTGGAAAGATGGCTCTTAAGATCATTTATTTGACTTTAGAGGTCATCTAGCTCATGCCCTTTTTTCCCTAGGTGGGGCTCTTCCTTCCAAGACTTGCTCAAGGTCACAGAAGTAATAAATGTAGATCAAGGATTCACCTAAGTCTCAATGCTACTGATCCATGCCTTTTGCCCACACAGTAGGACATCGCTTTAGTGGATATCCAAAGGAGAATGGCCAATGATCAGTTTCTTTTGAAAGTACAGATAACCTTCCTATAAATGTTTAAAGGTGTGATAAGTTCCCTTTCTTTTGTGCCTGGGAGCTCCCAGTCTTCAATTACAGTCTGTTCTATGACAGTGTATTGAGCTAGAAACTGGTTCCTATTTTAAACTTCATTTAGTCTGACCCCAAAATCAACTTTCTCTAGGCTGGTGGTGCAGTGAATGTCAAGCATCATAACTTTTCCTTGACTAAAAGAGACTATTTTGTTCAAGAATTAAATGTTGGAGCAATGAGAATTTCTAGAATTTTATATATTCTTCCTCCCTTATTAAAATCAAGAGACTGTAATTTTCCAAGTTCACATTTTAAACACCTCAAGTATATTTCCAAGTTCATAACCTACTTAAAATTCAGAGAGCTGCAGTTTGGGATTAATTTTATCATCATAAATTATAATTTCCCAGCTTTAAGAAAAATGAAATATTAAGGGACTCAAAAGCACTGGAAACATTACGAATACAATGTTTGTGATAAGTTCCCCACAGTAAATTATTCAACAACATATGGCCTAGATTTTGTTGAAAATACTTCCTCTGGCTCCTTAAGGATTCCTGATTTCATTGGCATTGATACTCATTCTATCAACAGAGATCACAGACATCTTAATGAGCAGGTTGTGTTGATACTACTGAAAAAAACATCATGTTTGTTGGGTCACTCTATGAGAAGGCTTGATTAGGTTTTCCAAGGGAAGGCTGTTCCATACACACACACACACACACACACCACACACACACACACATATATATAGATGGAAACACAGGTAGATACATAGTTGAATTACAGATAGACAGACAGATGGACAGAATATTAAGTAAGTGCTACATGATAGATAGCATGCTAAGCCCTCCGAATACAAATACAAGCAGTAACATTCTCAGAATACAAGCTTCTGAATATAAATACAAGCATTCTAATGGAGAAATAAAACATATAAAGGGGAATTGAAAAGGTGGGAGAGGGAAAATGGAGAAAAATAATCATAAGCAGTATTTGTATACCAGGCATTATGATAACTGCTATAATTATATCACTTTTATACTTGAGGATATTGAGGTAGTAAGAATTAAGTGACTTGACTAGGATTGCATGAAGAAGAATTGTCTGAGACTGAATTGAACTTAGTTTGTACAAATTCCAGGTGTAGCTTTTTATCCACACTGCCATCTACCTGCCTTTAAGTGGAAAGGTAGATAGCTGGCGCAGAGGCATGGTAGAGGAAGTCCTATGGAGGTGATTTTTCCATGTAGTAGAAGCTGTATGTTCTCACTGGTCATCAGAAAGTGAGATTTCCATAAAGGAGGAAAAGGGACCCACATGTGCAAAAAATGTTTGTGGCAGCCCTTTTTGTAGTGGCAAGAAACTGGACACTGAATGGATGCCCATCAATTGGAGAATAAGTGGTGGTATATGAATATTATGGAATATTATTGTTCTATAAGAAATGACCAGCAGGATAATTTCAGAGAGGCCTGGAGAGACTTGCATGAACTGATGCTGAGTGAAAGGAGGAGAACCAGGAGATCATTGTACACAGCAACGATAAGACTATATGATGATCAATTCTGATGGACATGGCTCTCATCAACAATGAGATGATTCAGCCCAGTGATCTTGTGATGAAGAGAGCCATCTACACCCAGGGAGAGACTGTGGGAAGTGAGTGTAGAGCACAACATAGCATTTTCACTCTTTATGTTGTTAGGTGCTTATGTTTTGTTCTTTTTCTCATTTTTTTTTCTTTTTTGATCTGATTCTTCTTGTGCAGCAAGATATTTGTGGAAATATGTATAGAAAAATTGCACATATTTAATATATATTGGATCATTTGCTGTCTAGAGGAAGGGGTGAGGGAGAAGGGAAAGAAAAAATTAGAACACAAGGTTTTGTAAGGGTGAATGTTGAAAATTATACATGCATATATTTTGAAAATAGCTTTTATTAAAATTTTTATTGAAAAGAAAGTGAATTCTCAGAGGCAGAGGAAAATAACTCAAGGGTGGGAGGAATTTACATGGTAAAGAAGAAGATATCATCCGCTGTGGGCCATTCTACTAGTCTGTAATAGAATTGTCCAGTGGCAATTAGAATTGCCACTATGATTCTATGGCAATTTCTGAGTGGGAATACCTTGACATGTGATGTGGTAGCCAAGGACACAGATGCAACTTTGGACTGCATTGTGATATCAGTCTTGGTTAAAGCTCTCATAGATCCACACTATTGTTATATTCTTCATATGGACTAATAAGCCTGTTGCAGGTTCCAGGTATGGCACTGAGTCTTATATCTTTTATATTCTTTCTGAATTTCTTTTGACAATCCAATGTTTGACAAGTAGTCAATTTTTTATATATATTTTTGAATGATTATTGACTGATTCATTTAATAGAGTGCTACATTAGAGACAGATGATCCCTTCAAGGTTTCATGATATCAGCAGTATTGGGGTACTTCCATTATGCTGATTATCACATTCCTTTCACAACTTTCTAGATCCAAGAATTTTGCCACCAGAAATTAACTCTCTAGGAACGAGGTTTTCCTCATTATTTATTCTTAACCATTTATTCTTAAATTGAGTCAAATTTCTCAAAAGATTCCTGATGTCACTTCAGATCCTGAAACCCTGCACAGAGAAAAGCTGTGGTATCATTTACTGATTTTTCTGGTGAAATAAAAATATATTATTTTTGTCTATTTGGCTTGTAAATACGTCCTACTTGATTGTAGTTAGCACCAATGAAAATGAGAGGTGGGACAGATGTGTTGATAAATTATTTTTTCCCATTCCAACAACAACAGCAACAAAAAAAAACAAACACTTTGGGGAACCTTGAATATGTCAGGGACCTAATGGAGTATCCCATATTGGACTTTTGAGGATGAAGATGGATGATGCAGTGGAATGAGCCATAAGTCAGCAATCTTAGGACCTGTATTCATATTTCTTCTCTGACATTCACCACTGTGAGCAAGTCATTTTCTCTCAATGGGTCTAAATTTCCTCCAGTGTAAAATTATCATTTTGGACTAGATTATTGATTTATATTCAACCAAAGCTTTATATTTTGTTCAGGGATTTTTTCTTCTCCATTTAATTCCCTAGGCCTTTACTGTGCCTCAGTTGTCAGAAGCCATATCTCTTTTCAAAGTTCACAGATGGTTCCTCCTCTCTCCAAGATGCAACAGGTCATCAAGGAGATATTTTTTGTGATTCCTTTTTGTGGAGGACCAATGACAGCATGGACTGAAGTCTTTACTAGTGTGGATAGTGTGGATATTAATTGAGGCACAGTCGCACAAAGTTGTCATCTTAAATCTTCCTGAGTCCAGAAGTAAGGCAAAAGTCAAGATGACTGGCTATGGCCTAGCATGCAGGGGATGACCTTGTATCTTTGGTGTCTTCCCAAGTTCTAAGTACTTCACAGTGCCTGTTTCTCCTGTTCTCATCTGCAGGGGGAAGTCTTCACAGGCTTGGAATGAACCTCCCTACCCCTAAATCATAGATCTTTTTTCCTTATTGATCATAGAATCATAAATCCAGAGATGAAAGGGACCTTAGAGACAATCACATTCAAAATCCACATTTTACATACAAGGAAACTGAGTCTCAGGAAAACAAAATGTAGCACTAGTAAATATTAGAAAAAGCATTGGAAATTGGATAATTTGACTACAAAGTCAATACCCTGCCATTGGACCAAGATGCTTCCATGGAGATTTCAAACTTTTTGTAAGTCCTTTGTAATTAGGGATGATTTCTTTCTTAGGCGGCTGTTACAAGAGGGTGTAATTGGAATTCAGATCAGGAAGTTCTGAACTGCAATCCTGCCTCAGAAATTTGCTACCTAGGTGACCCCAGGCAATCTACTTAGTTTTGCTTAACATTAAAATTACTACTTGTTAACTACCAATATTAACATTATTGCTACTACCACTGTTGCTGTTGCTTCATTTACAACTATTGTGCCTGTAACTTGGAATTGCAACTTATGTATAGTTTACACATCACAAGTACTTGAATGGCATCCATGTTTGGGGCATGGATTCCTTATCTAATTGCAGTGTAGAAGCTGGATATTGAAGAAATCTTAGAAATTATGGATCTTTAGTACTTCAAATTTGTCATTTTTAAAATAAAAGAAATCAAACTGCAGAGAAGTAAATCCAAGAATTTCTCATAAATTATGAAGCAAGAATTCACTTCCTAAAGGAAAACTTCTCCAAATCCTGTTAATTCTTAGTCCTTTCATCGGTTGACTTTTTTCCCCCATTTATCCTATATATTATTATTAGAATGCAATTTCTCCCATTAGATTGTGAAGTCCTTGCAGACAGGGATTGTTATTTATTTTTATTCTCAGTCATTAGCAGAGTGCCTGGAAGTGGGCTTAATAAATTTTTATTGAATTATTGACTGATAATGGTTATACAGAAACACTTTACATTGTATAACATTGCTTGAAGTAGATGGTCCCTAAATTCCCTTTCATCTTGAGGATCTTATGATTCACATAAACTTCTTACCTTCACATTAATGGAGGCTTCTTTAAATAGATAAAACTGTTCTTTAAATGCTCCAATCCCCAAGTCTTTCTTTTCCCACAGGGTCTGCCTATGCATATTGTACAAAATGTCAATGGATATTTAATTTTATATGTAGAAGGGTTAGAGATTTACAATCATTGCCATCCAGTCATCATTATAATTGCTATTGTTGTGATTCCTACATTTTGGTCCTAGTATCAAATATTTATGTTACAAATAAAATTATAATGGCAGCATTAGTAATCCCAGGTGTATTTTAAACACTGCTCAGCCTAGAAACTGCTGCCTAATTATTGTTTATGACATTTCTAATCAAGGGTTATTATGCTTCTGAGTAAACACTGCTCCTGAGATAATTGATCATTGTTGCTGAAAAAATAGGCATTTATTTGAAAAACTTCTTCCAATCATTTTGTTTTCAGAATCTCTGTAGAAACCATGTGCCTGCCACCTTGCAGAGATGGCGAGCTTAGTTTTCCCTTATCTACTGCTTCTCAGCTAGAAGCAGACAATTAGCAAATGTTTTTCCTTTCAGGAAAAGAGAGTTGAACATAATTTTAGCAAAATAATTGTTAAGCATCCACTGTGTGCAAATCTCTGTGTTAGGGGTTAAGGAAGACAATCAGTCAACCAATAGATATTTATTAAATGCCTACTGTGTGCTAGGGATAATGCTAAATATTGGAAATACTAAACAAGGCAAAATATAATCTCTACCCTCAAGGAACTTATAGCTTAATGGGGAAACAACATGTAAAACAAACATGTACATATAAAGAAAGCTGAATACAGGATAAATAGGAAATAATTTACAGAGGGAAAATTGGTTTTCCCTGAAAGGTAGAAATTTTAGTTCAGACTTGAAGGAAGCCAGGGAAATCAATAGTTACAGAAGAGGAGAGTTCAAAGAGCAGCAACAACCAGAGAGAATGCGCAGAGCTTAGAGATGAAGTATCTTGTCCTTGGTATGCCCAGGATGCTAGTCTCAATAATTTGAAGAGTATGTGTCAGGGGGTGTGAGGCATAAGAAAATTGAAGAGGTAGATGGGCCTAGGTTATGAAGAGCTTTGAGTTCCAAACAGATAATTTTATATTAGTTCCTGGAAGTAATCAGAAATCACTGGGATTCACTGAGTTGGGGAGCTAAGGAACAATGATATGATCAGAACTGTATTTTAGGAAAATCACTTTGGCAGCAGAAGGAAAAATGGATTGGAACAGGGAAAGACTTGTGTAAGCAGGCCCATGAGCAAGATGACATATTAATTAAAGCCTAAGGTGAGGAAGGCTTAGGTGATAATGACAGTGTTGGAGGAGAGAAAGAAGCATATTCAAGAGATGCTGCAAAAATGAAATTCAGACCTTAAATAAAGATTGGATAGAAGGAGTGAGATATAATGGGAAAACCAAGATGATTCTAGACAGAGTAGATAAGATATGGTCCAGCCTCTCAAGAGCCTTACTATCTACTAGAAAGCTAGGACACTAACTCAAGTCATAATATATGTTACATGAATAATAAGACGAAGATCTACCTAGTATCTGTAGAGTCATGATGCAGAAGAAATCTTTGAAAATGGCAGCTCCTGGCTCAAATTCAGCCTATGGTTTTTATTATCTCCATTTATTCATCTTTTTATTTATCAGCTCACCCATTTATTAATTTATCAATCTATTTATTTATTTAGGCATTTGAATCCTCATTGTCTAAAACAGTAGCTGGCACATAGTGTGTGCTTCATATTGCTTGCTAATTGTTTGTGTGACTTTATATAAGTTAATTAACCTTCTTGTGCATGTTTCCCCGATCTACAATATCAGCTGGTTGTATTAGATTGGTTTAAGGTCCTTTTCATCTTTTATGCAGGGTACCCTAAAAGTTTTTAGGACTATTTTTGTTTGTTTGTTTAATTATTAAAGCTTAAAGTCTCTCAAGGTATTAGAAATGCCCTAAAACTTTTGGAACCTCTTGTATTATACTATTTTTCTCCTTGCAATGTAAATACTCTTCCTAGTTCTCAGGTTCCTCATTTGTAAAATGTCAAGAGACAAATAAAGAAGAAATAAACTCTGAGATAGATTTTAGCTAGATATATATGATTACATGAACTAATGGGAATCAAAAAAATTTTAGAAGAGATGTCATTTGATTGAGCTTTAAAGGAAAAATAGAAATATGAGAGGGAGATAGCTCACTCTAAGCAAAGGAGCCTCTCAATTTTTAAGATAAAGGAAGGCCATGCAGTCAGAGAAACTCTATGGAAAATTCTCATATTTGGATGCTGGGAGCAGAATTACTGGACAGCACATAAGATGAAAGGGGCTTTTTCTCCTGTGACTCTGAGTTCCCAATTAGCTAAAGGGAACTTTAAGGAAAAAGGTAATTCAAAGAAAAGGAAAGGAGTGAACATGAAACAAAAGAGCAGTTCATTTAAGGTTAATTTGCCTATTGTTCAACATGATGATGCTATTTAAAGTTATTTTGCAAGCCTCCTTTGAATCATATTTAATAGACCATGAACTAACCTCTAATGTTAAACAAGGCTAACAGGATTTACACACAGGGACCATCAAAAGCATAATTATCGGGTGTATCATGTCACTAGTATCTATTCCTTATTGATAAAATTTATTTCTTCTCTAATTAATATAGTCCTTAATTATTTCACATATTAAAGTTTTTTTTCTCTATTCTTCCTTTCCATTGTTCCTCCATTAAATGCTTAAGTCTTATGATGGCTTTCTTATTATAAGAAAGTGATGCAGGATGCTCAAAGTTTGGGCAGTGGAAGACAAAATCCAGCCCATTCTGCCAATCTGGAAAAGATAAAACCATGTGTCCAGTATAAACCTCCATAACTGTCATTTGTTGACAAAGTCAAAGTAGAGAAGCTTTTTGTAAGCACCTGATATCTGTCAGATACTTTGCTAAATTATAGGAGTTCAATGAAAGACAAAAGAAATATTTTGTGTTAAATTGCCGAGCATTCCAACTTTACTGCAGGGAGTGCAACTCTGATGGGCTGGCCACATTGTCCAAATGCCAAATGTATGCTTGCCAAAAAGAGTATTTTATGGAGAATTCACAAAGGGCAAGTGCTCACAAGGTGGTCAGAAAAGGACACACGGAAGGTCTCTCTTAAGAACTTCAGAATCAATTGTATAACATGGGAGACACTGGCACAGGACCACCCATCATGGAATGCCCTCATCCGAGAAAGTGCTGTGCTATATGAGCAAAGCAGAATTGAATTAGCCCAAAGGAAATGCTAAATACAAAAGATTAGAGAAGCTTCTCCAACTCTGTTCATATGGACTCTTTGAGTCTAATCAGTGGCAAAGCTCATATTGATCTGCTCAGCCATGGTTGGACAGTCAACTCTAACATAATAATATTTATTTTGTTCATCTTTGAAAATGAAGGACAATCACATTACAAAGGAAAGATCTGGCTGTGTGTAGAATGAAGTTGAGAAGCACTAGAGCTATTCTTCAGTAATGATATATGAAATATATATATATATATATATACATGTATATATATATGTAATGTTTTAGTAATGGTGTTAAAATATAACACAGATAAAAACTGTTTCATGCAAAACCTTCCTTTTTGTATATTAACAGGCTATAAGCTTTTATTTTCAGCATATTAAGTTCACGATTAGGGAAGCTGGGTGACATAAGGGAAAGAGCACCAGGCCTGGAGTCAGGAAAACATAAGTTCAAATCCATTAGTAGACACCTGCTAGTTAGCTGTGTGATAAGTCACTTTGATGCATCATTAAAATGATCCAGGGAAGGAAATGGCAAATTATTACAGCATCTTTGCCAAGAAAAGCCCAAATGAGTTCACAAAGTCAGACCCAACTGAAATGACTAAACAACATCATTACTGGCTAACAATATGCTGAAATTTATTTTGATTCAATGAGGATTGTCAAACTTGAAATGAAAAGTATTAATAATAATCATAGTGAACTTCCATGTAGTGCTTTTTAAGGTTTCAAGATTGTTTTACAAATATGGTCTCATGTCAGTCTCCTAACAACCTTGAGAGATAAATGCTATTCTTATTCTTATTTTACAGACAAGGAAATAGAATCTGAAAGAGATTAAATGATTTTTCCAGGGACTCACAGATACAAAGTGTGAGACAGGATTTGAATCTGTACCTTCCTGAATCCAAGTCTGGCATTCCATTAAAAATATGAAAATTTATCTACTTGCATAAAGACAAATCATCAGACATAATGATGTGATTTCGATCTTCCAGTATATATTAATCATATGATATCTAATATATATATATA
>JAJPUD010000864.1:537932-549018 GCA_023553655.1 Myrmecobius fasciatus
TATATATATATATATATATATATATATATATATATATAAAGTTTATGAATATATATGTGTGTATGTGCATATAGAGACATGTATATGTGTGTGTGCATGTAGACTTACAAAAAGCAAAAGTCAACTCCTTAGGTTCCCAGAGACCTCTTCATGGTGTACTTGGCCACAATACATCCCCACTTTTCATGGAGATAATTTTTTCAGTCTCATCATCAACAATAACAATAAACTACCTGGCATTTAAATGAAACATCCTCAGCATGGTTATAATTTAAGGTTATTTAACATAAATAGGAAGGAGTCAAACGAACTAGGATCAAATTTGGCCACTGATATTCAGTAGCTTTGTATTCCTGAGCAAGTCATTTAACTAATCTGAACCTCTTTTCATTATTCTGTAAAAGCAGATAATTATCCTGTAGCATCTGCCTTCCACAATTTTTGCCAGGTTCAAATGAGATAATTTACAGAAAGTTTGTCTTAAATTATGAAGACCAGTTATTGTTATTCATGCAAATTCATGGAGGTGAATATTTAGGGATGGAGGGCAGGAGTATAACATGTTTCACTCTATTTAGTTTTTTTCTTCATCAATTTTTCATACAAAACATAATCCTACATTCTTCATATCACTCTTGCTGTTTAATAAACCTATTTTACTTTTTAAAAAATCTAGGTCAACTATCCTGTCGTCAGAGGGTGGATTTTTTCCGAAAGCTCTGTCAGTTTTGACAAATACAATATCTCCACGTTGTTGGATAATCCTCCTATAGGCTCAGCAATCAGAAAACTAATAGGCACTTCAAAGATGGTATCTGAGCTGGAATTACTTCTCTGGTGCCTCCCGACATTTTTTATTAAAGCTGTGATGTCCATTTCCAATACACTAGTTGTCATTTTGCAGAGATGTTCAAGTCTCTCAGTCTCCATGACATTATTACACTGGGGACTGTTATTGTAGCAATAGCCTATAAACAAGGGGTCGCTCTCCAAGGTCCATTGCTGTGAATGGTAAACTTCAGTTTTGAGCAGGTAGTTAAGAAAGGACTTCCTTGACAGGAACTGTCTTAATTTTATTCTAGAATTAAAATTAACCACACACCCCTATGCTCAGGGGTATTGCTAATAAATTCCTCACCTCCCAATCAGCTTAGATTGGCAGTAAGTGAAAACAAGCTGCTGGAAAATTTGCCCAAAATCCACCAAAAAAAGGATTAGAGCCTGTGAATGATTAGAATATCCTGGTGATAGAGGAATGCAAAATCAGTCATGATAGGCTCTTGTAAACATTTAATAAGAGATAGTTGAATTAAATACATGACATCATATTTTCTTCACTTTAGAAGGGAACTCGAGTAGCATCTCCAGCCCCCTCTCCTCTGAAATTTGCTCTTCACCAATACTGATCATTGTGTATCTACCATATTAGTAAATACTTTTTATGATGGAATATAACTACCTAATGACACTGAGTCAATAAACATTTTGGGTGCAAGCACACATTTATGGTGTGCCTACTACTGTGCTTATTCTGGGGATAAAAAAAGAGCAAAAAAATATCTCTGCCCTTGAGGAGCTCACAATCTGGGGCAGGGGAAGATAATGAATAATAGTTTTACAGGGTTAGGAAATGCTTTTAGTAAAAGGTGGGATATTCGCTGGAACTTGAAATAAGCCAGGAGAAAGAAATGATGATAGAGAGTATTGCAGAAAGAAAACTCCTCACTTAGGAGATGACGTCTTTTGTGATCCCTAGGAAGGAGGCCAGTGTCACTGGACTGCAGAATACATGGAGGGAAGAACATTGGAAAGATGGTGGGGTGAGCTTATGAATGATTTAGAATGACAGAAGATTTTATATTTGATCCTGCAGGTGATAGAGAACCAGAGGGATTTTTTGAGTTAAAGGTTGACATGATCAGACCAATACTTTAGAGAGTTCACTTTACTGGGAAAGATAGACTGGGTTGCAGAAGCACTCAAGACAGGTAAACTTACCAGAAGATGATTACAATTGTCCAGACATAAGGAAATGAGTATCTGTACCAAGGTGATGGCGATTTCAGAAGAGAAAAAGAAAACTATACAAGGGATATTACAAAAGTGATATCAATAGACCTTGACAATGGATTGGATATAAAAGATGAGAGAATATCAGGTATTCCAGATAAGTTGGATGTAAAGTTGATAATTAGGATCTTTGTGGCATACTCAACAATAATGGAAAAGTAAATAAATGGAGATTCAGAAGAGAAAAATAATAAGTTTTGGGTTTAGACATAATGAGTTTAAGATGACTATTGGACATCCAATTAAAGATTTCTGAAAGGTAGTTGGAAATGCAAGATTTGAAGTCATCAGAGTGGTTAGGGATGAATAAATAGATCTGAGAATCATCAGCCCTGAAATGATAATTAAAACTGGAAGCTGCTGAGGTTTCTCTTCAATCTCCTCTGAACCTAATCAGATTTATTAATATCCCCAAAATGTAATACCTAGAACTAATTATATGTTTTTGAGTTCTCTATGGCCCACAAAATCAACTAATCCAATGGCATTTATGGAGGGTCTACTGTGTCAGATAACATTACACCAAATAATGAAAATAAAGTAAAAAAAAAAAAAACACACACACACACAAAACACAAACAGTGCCTGATCTGAAGGTGTTTACAATCTATGGAAAGAAACAACATGAAAGTACAATAAAATTATCATCTTCCTTTTTTCTTCTTTTTCCTTCACTCATTAGATTATGTTCTCCTTGATTTGGGGACTGTCTTTTGCTGTTCTTGTATCCCAAGCTCTTATGATAATGCCTGACACATAATAGTTACTAAATAAATGCTTCTTGGATTGATTGATATTTCTATTATATATAATATTTTATCCATGACTTACTAACAAAAATTTGGAAAGTGTTGGTTAAAATATCAGGAAGCAGAAATTTAGGCACTACTTTTTGGGAAGCATCTTCCTGAATCATATTGAAATAACCACAATTTTAAGGATCTGACTGATTCAACTCTTTGTATCCATACATCCTCATTCAGTAATACAGAAAGAAAAAAACAAAACTCTAAGAATAGAGAAAGGTGCTGTTGTTGCTGTTTCTGTATGTCCTTTTCTCTAAGTGGGTGACATTTATAGAGTCAACTAACAACATTCAACTAGCAATATTAGGCTACAGAAGCCTAACCCTCACTAAAGAGATAAATGATGGATTGAACATTTGGGGCAGAATGCCTAAGAAATCTTGAAATACTTTTAGGAAACTACATTTGGAAGTATGATTTTGACTTAGTCATGGAATATTACTACATTTGAAATCTCAGCTCCCTTTGTCCTATAAGCAGATTCTACCAAGATGGGTGAGATAGAAGAAATAACCACAGCAAGTGACTCCTTCAAGCCAGAGGTACCTTCAGCAGTGTTTTCTCTAAGCATTTTATGGCCTCTTTTTTAAAATCGCTTCCCAATTTGGGTCAAGGTGAAGGTCATTAAGTAAATAGGAATTTTTTTGTTTAGTTGCTTCAGTTGTGAATGACCCCCTAACCCCAGTTGGTAAGCATATGGATATAGATGGCCATTTCCTTCTCCAACTCATCTTACAGATGAAGAAGCTAAGGCACAAAGTGTTAAGTGACTTGCCCAGGTCATCCATCTAGTAAGTGCTTGATGGCAGATTTGAATTCAGGTCTTCCTGACAACATTCTCATTGTTTTCTCCACTGTCCCTTCTAGCTGCTCCCAAATATGTATAGAAATCATTTCTGTATCAAACAAAGATTCAGTAACTATGTCATACTGATAAAGCTTAGGGATGTTGAGTTAGAAGAATACAGTTAAAAGTCTTGAATAGAGCTCTTCCAAGATACTTTGTTCCTTGTCTCCTTCCAAAAGCACCATAATTTTTTTTCATTTTGCCATAAGACCAAAAACCTATGGTTATAAGGGATTTATAATGTCATCTTCACAACCTTTTTAATTTTTCAAATTGAAAAACTGGGGCCCAAATGATTTTCCCAATGTCAGAGAAGTAGTAAGAACTATGATTTTAATTTCATTCTAAGACTCAAAGTTCAGTCATATTCTTTGTGGCCCACAATGCTTTCCAGATAACCTTTTTATTTTCTGCTATCAGTCCATAAGAGTTACTTTTAACTCCTGACCCTTTTGATATATGTGCATAACATGTATGTATATTCTATAAATTTTTCATGGAAAAGATCACTAATATAAGGATAGAAAAAAATGAATTATATATTGGCTTAAAGATTCCTTTAAGCACTCTGCTGTTCCATGTGTTTCCTTAATTCTTTATAATTAAAAATAGATTTTAGATTTGTACCACACAACATAAGAATTAGACAAATTCACTCATGTATCATCATTAGCATAGGTAGCATACGAGTTTAATATGTAGTCTCATGTAAATGTTGGATTAAACATGATGCAACATAATCCTGAGTTTGACAGTAATGCAGTTCTCTTAGGGACTAAGAATTTGAGGATTGAGTCCAAGGCCTCAGAAAGAAACTCACATGATCCAATTAAACTTTCATACATCCTTTCCCACCAAACATCAATATTACTTTGACAAAAAAGAGAAATCTCCACCCCTCCCCACTTTACAAAAAATCCTCTAACCTTTTCTTCTTCTTTTCTTATTGACCTTGCCCACCCTTAGCTGATTCTGCTAATTTCCCTTAATACCCTCACAAGAGGACTTTGTACTCTATTTGAAACTATTGATGTGTGAAGCACATTTATATTTGGTGAATTTTCTTTGCGAAGTTGATAAAGGGCAGTTATTTCAAGGGATTGTAATAGTTTGTTCTTTATTCTGATTACTTCTTAATTGCCTTAAGTTGAATCATAATTGATGAGAATTCAAATCATTTGAAGAGTGTAATTAATATAGTCTACCTAAGCAATATTCCATTCCAAGAAATTATTCTTTTGCTTCACATCTAGTGGACAATGTATTCCTTCAGTTATTATCATTATTGTTTTCTTCAAACACAAAAATAATTGTTGGACAATATTGGTTTTTTTAATGATTCAATAAAAACTTCTCACAGCTGATATTATCGGATGTGCACCTGTACAGCTAATTTTTATCCTGAAATAGAAAATAGGGAAATTCTGCATATTTTTTCACAAATGTGTTTAAAGCAGACATCTCCTTTAAATTGAAATAATATTAAATATTCCTTCCTCATACTAGAATGTTTACCTTTAGGATAAAATGGAATTAAAACTTTCTCATATTTTGCATTCTGGATCATAAATAATAGAAACATCAATCTGAGGCTCAAAGAAATTTCAGAAGTTATTGAAGCCGGTCCCCTCATTTTACAAATTAGAAAAACCAAGGTTCGTACATGTATACTAACTGATTCAAGATTAAATAAGCACGAAGTGATGCAAGAGTCTTCATTTGAACCCAGTCCATTTAAGTAGGGAAAAAATCTTTCCATTTGGCTCTTATGTGCATTATTTCTTTCAATAGAAACTTATCAAGCATCTGCTATGTCATGGGCACTGTACTAAGTTCTGGGCTACAAAGCAAGACAAAAAAACAAACAAACATATAAATAAAGAATTTTTGCCCTAAAAAAAAATCAGAGCCTAATGAAGGAGAAACCCTTCAAACTTCTATGGACAAGCAGACTACAGACATGATAAATAAGAGATAATCAACAGAGGGAATGCTAAGGGCTAAGGATACAAACAGAAATCTTTTGTTTCTCTGATCAATTCCTTAGCATCTCTAGAATCAAAAACAAGTTTCAGTTTTTCATTTGTACCTGTCTCCAATCTTTTTTTCCCAAGGCTTATTATGAATTATTCTCTGCTTCTTCTCCTCTTCCTATATGGTGCAACCAAACTGGACATACCACTGAATCACCCACTTCAGTACTTTTACACAGGCTCTCTCCCATGATTAGTATGCATTCACTTTCCCCTTCTATTTCTTAAAATACTCATTTTTCTCAGTTCACTTCAAAGTTTATGTCCTACATGGAGGCTTCTTTGATCACACCATTTATCAATCCTACCTAAAATAACATTGTATTTTAATATCCTTGCATTGTATATATACATACCACCTCCCCAGTAGAATATAAAGTCTTCAAATGCATTGTTTTATTTTTATCTCTAGATTCCATGGTGCTTAGTATACAGAGGGTACGTAATAAAATCTTTTTTTTTCACCATCAAAACCTTTCAATCTGCTTATATATATATATATATATATATATATATATATATATGTATTTTTTTTTATAAATAGCACCACCATGCTCTTGGGCCACTCACTTTTAAAAAATGCAATGTAGCATTGTCCATGAAGTCTCCCTCTTTCATGCTTTATAATCACTCACCATATCCTGTTAATTTACTACTATAATATGATTTTTTATATCTACTCAATAGTTGACCTTTATATACCATTATAAATTTCATTTAAAAATGCTTTACATACTAGATTTTTTTGATCCTTACAACAATTCTATGAGTGCTTTTGCTATTCCCATTTTCCATTTTATATAGTTAAAGAAACTGAAGGTCAGAGATATGACATTCCCACTGCCATTCAATTACTATCTCAGACAAGGTTGACATTAAAAAGAAAATCACAGAACAGTGATCTTTACTGTTATTAATTGTTGTTCACTGCGTATTTACATTAGCTACTCTGTGGCACAGTCACAAAATATACAACATGGACATTTTTCTTATTCCTTCCATAAGAAAAGCTGTTTTTACAGAGATCTTTCTGAATTCATGGTCAAGAGTGTTTGATTAGTGTTCCTATATACATTTATATGTGTACAGATACAAATATTTACATACATTTTAATGACATTCGAGAGAGGAGATAATTTGGAATTCAAAATTATTTTTGAATGAACGTTAAAAATTTTATGTGTAATTGGCAAATATTCAATGAAATAAATATTTTCAAAATAAAATAGCAAACATAGCTTTATAGTATATCCTTGGAGGACTATTATCCATGGTAATGCTGCCTCCATTCCTTCCTTTTTCAGTAATGATATTTCCCTGTTTCCTATCTTAACTATATCTCCCATAAATTTTTTCACTGGAGCCCCTTGATTATTTTATCCTGGCCTCCAGAATCTCCCAATTCCCATCCATCACACACACTATAACAAATATCTGATCAAGCTCAAAAATCTCCATTGAATTTCTGTTGCCTATAATATAAAATCATAAAAAAGTTCTTTTTTCTGTCATTAAAGGACAGGCAGATTTTGTCTTCAAGCCAATTTTTCAAACTTTCTCTCATATGTTTTCCTTCTTTATGTACTCTTTCAACTAAAGCCATTACATACCTCCTTCCCCCATCCCTTGTGATCTGTTCTTTCTTTCCATGTTTGTAGATGTGTGTGTGTGTTTGTGTAAGTGTTGATGGCACCCCTTTTATCCCTGAAATGCTCTCCACCATCATTTGCATTATCAGAAATCTTTTTAAGTCTCTATTTTTTTTCACGAACCCACTCATTGGATCTTCATATTGCAAATTATCTCACACTGTAACTCAAAATATCATGTAGAAGAGACCCTTCTTTCAGCATCTGTCAGGTCACCTAGCCTCAGCAAATGAACAAGAAATTCCCTGTAGATTGTGAGCCCAATGAGCTAAGGGGAGGGAAAATGGGTCAAACATTATATCATTATATACATGTATACATAAACACAAACTCCTAAACATATGTTTATATACACATGTATGCATGTATATATATATATGCATATAAGCATGTATGTGTATATATTGCATGTACAGAAACACATATCTATATAGAGATAGATATAGACATAGTTGTAGAGATATATAAATATACATGTATGTTCATATCTGTGTGTAGATGTACATATATACAGGTATATATAAATATATATCTGTGCACATTTACACACAAAAACATACATATACCCACATGGTAATTCTTTGAAGCAACTAATTTACCATGGAAATAATAATGTAAATTTCATGTGAGAGGGGAAAGAAGAAGAAAAGAAAATTAGAGACAGAGGAAAGAGCCATAGAGGGAATAGAGATAGTGAGAGAAAGAGATGAAATAATAATGCCTTTTGTGCTAAATTTTAAATATTTTATTCAGTTGTATTTTTTAAATGCTGTTATGAATTTACAAAGTTTTCTCATATGGGAAATCTGAATAATTTTATTACTTCCTTAAAATCAGAAAATTAAAAAAGAAAAGAGCATGCAGACTTCCCACTCATCCATTTTGGCACTGCTGAAGTTATCCTTAGCCATTAAAACAGAAACATGTAACGACTTCCGTGAAGGCATTGGCTCAACAAAATAGCATGATTTAATTTGTTCTTCAATTCATTGACATAATGAGGTTGGCCACAATATGTTCTCAAATGGTGATGGCCATGGAATTTTCCAAACCATTGAGACTGTCAGATTTCACTGAGATATGCCAGAGAAGAAAAAAGCAGCACCGATTTTGATTCCCACTGTAGATTATTCAAATGACTGCATCTGCTGTCAATGTTATTTGATACCCAATCTGCTACAAATCAACAAAAATTGAGTTGGGTATTTGCTCACTCAAATGACAGCAGATGTTTGGTATAGGGGGAAAAGTGGATCCTGCATATTGAATTTTTTCCATCTTACTGGAGGGTTTTCCTCTTCATTTAATTATTTCTTTGATTTAAAAAGGAGATTTGCTCATATTCTTTATTTCCTTGCATATTTTACTTTGGTCTCCATAATATATCATAACTAAATAAGACCAATGAGTTTGTTTCTTTTAGGTCCAAATCTATTCTATTAAAATTAAGCTCTTTGAGAACACCATGTTTTTTGTTTGTTTGTTTGTTTTACCTTTCTTTGTGTCCTCATGATTTAGCACAGTGCCTGAT
This sequence comes from Myrmecobius fasciatus, assembly GCA_023553655.1. Classification (NCBI taxonomy): domain Eukaryota; kingdom Metazoa; phylum Chordata; class Mammalia; order Dasyuromorphia; family Myrmecobiidae; genus Myrmecobius; species Myrmecobius fasciatus. The sequence goes on from JAJPUD010000864.1 coordinate 546,869, forward strand.
ACATAATAAGTACTTTATAAATGTTTAGTGTCAGACTGATTAAGTGGTCTTAGTCAAGAATGAATTCAAAGCCTATTGGATCTAAACTTGGGAAGTCTCTCTGAAGAATTTTAGAATTGAACTATTTATACCTGAACTATGGTAGAGTCTTCTAAGACTGCATTGGCCCAATCCAGCAGTTGGATACACATATCTTGACACCAATATAATAATGTCATTTTTATTCTTCTTCAAGAATGAAGGACAATAGCTAACCATCTATAAGAGGTAGAACTTGAACTCAGATCCTCATGATTCCAAAGTAATATAGTTTTCCATCATATTGCAATACTTCTCCATTACTGGACACATTGGAAAAGCAATGACCACTACAAACTTGAGTTATCATGTCAGGAAAAGAACGTCCCTTAGAAGTGACATCTAATGACTAGGGGAGCCTGAGTATGTTACTCTACATGATTATCAGTGGTAGATGAGGTAGGAATATATATTAATAAAGATTGTTTGTTTATTTGGGGGTTTTCATTTTAGTGGATTTAAAGTCCAGTCCCCAAGCCTACCTTATTAAACACATAATATAAGCTCACATATACATTGTTGTGTTTCAAGCTAAATTCTGATTTTCCCAAAACTAAAAAAAATCACCTAAAATAAATAGTAATTCACATTTAATTATTATCCATAATTTGTGGGAGTTCTTTTCCTAAAAGGGTTTCTGGATTTCTAAAATAAATATACTTATATTAGCCATCCCCTAGAATTATTATCAGAAAGATGCTTGATCAACTGGATGATACTAATTTGAACTACTGTCTCTCCCCTCCCTTTTTTGGTATAATTTATTTATTTTGGTATAATTTATTTGGTATAATTTATTTAAAATCATATAGATAGATACATAGATAAATAGAAAATTACACTAATTTCTGGGAATTTCCCTTTCACATAGACTTTTCTACCTTTTTACAAGAAATAACACCTATCATCGTGAACACATCTAACAGTACATACAGCCATCTGCCCAACTAAACTCTGAACTCTGCCAAGAAGAAGGAGCTGTGTTATTATCATCTCTCCAAGAAATCACTGATAGGTTTCTCTTTTTTAAAATTTTCTTTGATATTATTGTAATGATTTTGCAAAGTTATTTTTTGTCTTCTCCATAAATTAATAAGAATATTTCCAATTGTCTCTGAATTCATCATATTTCCCATTTTTCATGAAAAAAAAATCTCCTTGTGTTCATAGATGGGTTTTCCCCCCTATTCAGCTTCCAGGTGATAAAGATCATTTTTTTTTCTCTTTCTTGTTACTACAACAAAAAAAAGCTTCTATAGTTTTCTGTTTGGTATAAATTAGATTTTTATTTCTATCTTTTTTTTGAAGTACATGTAACATTGTGATATTTCTGGGTCCAAGTGAGTTTAGATAGTTTTAAAGTACAACTCATAGTGGCTATATTGAATGGAAATACCAATGTGAAGTTTAATGATGTATTTCTTTTATTTTACCCATATTTGTTACATTTGTTAATCTGCAAGCAAATGAGACTTTAATTCTGTGTAATTTACCTTTTTCTTACTATTAGTGATTAGTGTGTTTTCAAATGTTCATTTATAACTTGCAGTTCTTTCTTTGCAAATTGTTTGTTCTAGCTTTCTAATACCTTATGCATTTGTAAATGTTCTGAAATATCTATGTCAAGTTACCAAAAATATCAGTTAGCATTTTGTTCACCTATAACCATTTCTTAAATGCCTACTACTGAAAAGACATTGTGCTTAGCATTAGGTAGAAAAAAAAAGATGAAAAAAACCTCTTTTTAAGCTCTCATAGTCTAATAATAAAGGAAACATGTAAACAAGTAGTTACAAACACAATATATCAATATTAAATTAGACATAAACATAGAGGGAAAATTTTACTAACATTGAGGGGGAGTCAGAAAATCCTTGTCAATCCCACCTTATGAAAGATGAAGTTTTACCTGGAACTTGAAGGAACATCTCAGGAAACAGATATAAGGCAAGAAGATCAGTAAAAGCAGGGGAAATGTCAGAGAAAATCAAATTGTTAAGAGACGTATTTTCTTTTTTTTTTTTTTGAGTCAATCAACAAGTATTTATTAAACACTTATCATATGTCCGCCA
>JAJPUD010000865.1:0-10222 GCA_023553655.1 Myrmecobius fasciatus
TTTTTTTTCTTTTTTGCAGAATTATCTAAGGATCATTGTGATAGAAATTCTTGAGCAGGAAAGAAGCTTCAAGAAGAATATTTTTACCCAGCAAAGAGCCAAATGCAACTGGAGTTCAGCTAAGCGTCGTCCAATGCACATCCTCTTCCCAACGCCAAATGGAAGGTGAGCAAAAGGATGGATTTTCTTCTTTTCCTGAAGCCAGCGTTCTGGTCTATACTGACTCCAGTTTTCAAAATTTTCTTCATTGGATCCCAAGAACTGAGTATTTAACATTAAAACTGTCTAAAAATACACAACATTCACGTTAATCAGAAAGGGAGGTTCAGGGGTAGTAAAAATATGACTACCACCACCACTACCACCACCACCACTACTACTACTACTACTACTATATTACTACTATCACCATCATCCCCACTACTACTAATACTATTCCTACTCCTACTCTTACTCCTACTAGTACCACCACCATCATTACTACTACTACTACTACTACTACTATGTTACTACTACCACCATCATCTCTACTACTACTATTATTATTACTACTACTACTATTAGTACTTATGACTAGTACTACTATATTACTACTACTACTACTACTACTATTACTACTACTACTACTACTACTACTACTACTACTACAACATTACTTCTACCACCATCATCCCTAATACTACTCCTACTATTACTCCTACTACACTACTACTACCACTACCACCACTACAACTACACTACTACTACTACTACTACTACTACTACTACTACTACTACTACTACTACTACTACAACTACTACCATTACATAGTTTAGTTTTTTCAAAATGTTTTTTCATAACAACCCTCTGAGATGGGTGGTATAAACATTATTACCCTTTTTACAAAAGTAGAAGTCAAACTTCAGAAAAAGTGAAATGATTTGTCCTGGGGTTCACATAGCTAGTAAGTTTCATAGAAACTTACATAGAAACATAGAAATCAGAGTCCCTCTGATGCTAAATCAAATTTCCTCTTATCAACACTTGTACATCTAACAATTGATATGTAGCCTCTCTAAATAATAATTTTAACTTTCCATGTGACAATTTCCCCTTTCATCTGAATTGACCCCTTGCTGGAAGGCAGCTGTCAGAAGCTCTGCCTACTTTGCTTTAAGAGTCCCTTTCACAGCAGTGCTCACTTTCTACTCACCCCCTTGGGTAGTGCATAGTCTCCAAGAACTGTTTCTTGGTCAAGAGTCCTAGTTGTAAATGGTATAGATGGCGTTAACCTAAAAAACAAATTTTGGTTATCAAAGTTGGATAGTTATAATTTTTTTATATAAATTAACGGAATTTACAGCACATATTAAAAGCATGATATAAATGATAATTCTATTTTCTTATATTAACAGGGAAGCACTGTTTACTACAGGTAGCACTTAACATAATTCACATCTTTCCATTACATTGACCTACACATTAGACTACATAACACTAAACATCTTTTCAGTTCAGCAAATGTCTCTAATACTGGTAAAAAAAAAAAATGACCATTTAATACATGTCTACATTTTTTTAAATGACAAGATTTTAATATGTTTTTATTTAATTCAAGTATATAGAATTTTATATGAAGTTAAAGAAGAATGAAAATAGAGAGTAATAGAAATTCATTAGTTTTATAGTTCAAGTGTTCAAAAGCTTATGAAACTGATACTTGATTTGGATTAATGCAACCAAAACTTGGAATATAAAAAAACAGTGAAAGTTCACATTACCTTTCACATATTTCTGAATGTCAAATTATATCATTTACCATGAATCTAATTTGAAGTGTGTTTAAATTCTACATGTTATTAATAAGAATTAGATTCTGATCAAATAAATCAGATAGTGTAGTACAGTGAAAAGATCATTGACTTGAGCATTAAGAGACTTGGTTTCTAAATCAGCATCTGTTATTAACTTGCTGTGTGACTGACCAATTGTTTCATCTCCCTGGGCCTAAAAGCACAATCCCAGTTTTATTCTTCAATGTTTCCCAACATTCCTGGGAGCTTTATTATTCTTATTTTGAATTTATAAATTAAGGATAGAACACCAGTGACTTGCTCAGCCTTTCATGAACAATGGAGCCCAAGAAGGTGATTCATTGGTTTGTAGGATTTAGAGCTGGATCAAATCTTAGGGATCTCACTGTCTTGTTTGATATTATGTGAGTAAACTGAGACTCAGAGAGATTGTGACTTTGTCAGGTCCATACAGTGAGGAAGGAGCTGAGTCAGGAACTGGATCCAAGCTTTTCTTCTTCTTTTTTTTTTTTATTAAATTTTTTTTTGGGGAAGAGGCAATTGGGGTTAAGTGACTTGCCCAGGGTCACACAGATAATAAATATTAAGTGTCTGAGGCTGGATTTGAAGTAAGTTCTTTCTGGCTTCAGGACCAGTGCTCTATCCACTGGGCCATCTAGCTGCCCAAGGCTTCTGATTCCAAATCCAGTCCACTTTTCACAATGCCTCAAGGCTTCCTTAAATTCTGTTTTCATAAATTAACTTTCATTTTCCAATGCATCTGGAGTGCTCTGGATATGAGAGAGAGAGAAGATAGAGGAAAAGGGCAAAGGAGGCAATGGGCAAAAAGGAATTTCTTCCACAACATAGACAATTAAGATTATGTTTCTGGCAATGGATGTACATATTTTACCTCATTGATTCTTTCAGGCAAGCTTTTAAATAAGGCAGATTTTTCAGGTCTTCTGCATTGGGTGTCCGTTGATCAGGCAAGACTCTCTTTATTTCCTCAAGAAGCTTCTTCTGCACCCGGGGATTTCGAGATAAGTTATATAGAACCCACAATAAACTGTTAGCCATCTGAAATGCAAATAGACACTGTCATCCAGGCAGGTAGGTGGTACGCTGACTAGAACACAGGACATTCCATAGAAAAAACCCAAGTTCTAATTCTGTCTCCAACACTTATTTTATAAAGAGCTTTGCAAACTTTAATGTGCCTATTATCTTAGGATCATAGGTTTAGAACTAGTAGGAATCTGAGAGTCCAACTTCCTCATAATACAAATGGGGAAACTGAGGCTGAGAGAGGGAAAAGATTTGCCTAGAGTCACACAGGTAGTAAATCGTAGGGCTGAGATCTGAGACTACATCCACAGACCTTTAATCCTCCACATTTTATGCTACATTGTAGAGTCATGAGTAGCTGCATTTAAAGAGCTTGCCTTGAAGCCACCTGCTGTCAGAACCCTCTGGATGTGATGGAAAGTTTAGCTCTTTTTGCTGCAAATTGCATTATAAAAATGTCCAGTTTTAAGCAAAAGTAGGGTGATTTCTCAGCTTTTTTCATGCATTTAAAATGTGGCTCAATTCATATATCTTTGAGGAAAAGCATCTTTTGTATGAATTAAGATATACCCAGACCTTAAGTGGTGATGGCCTCCCCCTCCATATTCTTCCTATCACAACTGAAACAGGTCTTATAAAATTAGGAAGGGCTATGCAGACGGGGGTGGGGATAATGGAAAGATATGACAAAGGCTGATTGCTTATTGGCAACAGATAAATAAAACAATTTTATATTATATCACATATGTATTATAATAAAAATAATAAAGCTTTATAATAAAGCTTTATTAAGCTTTAAAACAAGGGTTTGAGAATGGAGTAGAATGATAGCTTGGTGGCACAATGGATAGAGTGTTTTTTTGGAAGTGAGGAGGAACTGAATTCAAATTTAGCCTCAGACACTTGATAGCTCCCTGGGGGAATCACTTAACCTTATTTGCCTCAGTTTCCTCATCTGTAATATAAGCTGCAAAAGGAAACGGCAAAACACTACAGTATTTTTGCCCAGAAAACCCTAAATGGGATCACAAAGAATTAGACATGACTGAAACAACTCAATAATAATAACCTATGAAATGGGATGGTAGACAAAAAAGCTAACACTTAAGTCAGAAAGCTCTGGCCTAAAGCTAGGCTTAAGGTTCATTTTTGACATACACTGGAAAGCCATTTTATCCCTGAGAGTGACATTTCTCTAACACTATAAATTGTAGAATAACTGCTGAGCCATACTGGTAGGGGGCATTTTCTCACTGGGAGTTTCTAACATCATTGAAATCATAGGTCTGGACAATGCAATTAAAAAAAGGGATTACCTTATACTTAAAATTCAATGCAAGCCCATGCAACAAATTTATTAAACATCTAACTGTGAACAAGGGACTACATATAAAAACAATATGTGTAATTAAGGAGTTTTTAATCTAATAAATTCATTAAATTTTTCTTTTTTGGCTATAAAAATTTACTTCAGGTAATCATTTCCTCTCTTGCATACTTAATTTACTCACTTATAAAATGAGTATGCTTTAATTATATTATTGTATAGTTTTATTATAGTATTATTAATAATATTATTGTAGAATATTATTATTGCCTTCCTCACAGAGTAGTCATGAGAAAATCTCTGTGCTACTTATGTGAGCTGACAAAAAAATCCACCTCTTTTTCTCATCCCTTAGGAAGTTAATTCCTACATAAACAAAAATGTTGTCTTTAACCATGACTCCTACTCAAATATGAAATTCTGACTTCTATTTATTATTAATAAAAACTTGTTTCATTTTTTAAAATGGCACCATTTATTTTTTGTCCCAAGGAAACTAGACAAGGAGGGGGAAAATGGCCCATACAGCCTGTCCAGCCCTTTGTAAAAACACATGCCAGGTTTTGATGACCAGTTTCGGTGAATGGTGTGTGGTGTAAGGCTGTAATAGCTAAATTGGACAATATATTCCTCTAGAAAAGGTCAGAGTGACCTCTCTAGAGGCATGAATATACTCTTGCCAAGTGCCATGTACAGTTCTCTGAAAATACATCTGTGATCCCCAAACCAAACAGCACATTGGGAGAGAGCTCAAAGGAAGCCAGATTTATTATTTTTGGAATAGGAGGCTTTGATGGCAGGTTGTTTTAAGTCACAAAATTCTGGTGGTTACAGCTTCAAATAAACTATAGTGGAAGGCATTATTGTAATAGCCCAATTTGCAAAACAGGAAGAAGGCATAGCCACCACATTAGATATGCTTTCAAATTTCTCAAATTTACCAAATGTGACTTTCAGAATAGCCAGGCTGAAAAAAGAAACAGATCTAACCATATCAATAAGTCCTTCACCACAAGTACTCTCCAAGGTTTCCAAAGGACAGATAACTGTAGCCTTCACCAAAAGCATCCAAGAAAGGCTGCACTTTTCCACTGGGACCTGTCCTAGGAAACCTCCTCAGACCAACTGGCTTGGACACTGAATACTGGCTCCATGCATAGTGAAAAAGAATGGATCACAGGAGGACTTAGGATTTTCTTAATCCAGGTACCCAGCATTCCTGAGTACAAAACTGGCAATTGAGTTGAATATACCTTAACCTGGTAACAATTTTCAAAATCAACACAGTGGGAAAGGCAGAAATACTGGCTAAGGATAAGTGTTCAAGTAGGAGAATGAATTAGTGTGAAACCTCATTTCAGTTAATCTGAAGCATAAGAAACTAGAATAATATCTTAAGCTCCACTGAGATACAATTCTACCAAGCACCCTACTTTTTCTATAAGAGAAATATTATTTTTTCAAAGGAGTAAAAATGCAACAGAGAGGAATGAAAGAAAATCTCTCAGAACTGAGGAAGAAGGAACAATGTTGAATTGGGGAGGGATGCTACAATAGTAATAATAGCAACAGAGGATAGGGTCTAAACTTGTGATTTCATTAGTATAGGGAATTTCTACATGAGGAAACTACCTCTCAGGTAGGTCAACATTCTTTCCACATTTAATACCTTAGAGAGTTATCTAGCACACTCAAGAAATCAAGTTGCCTTAATGACACACAAATAGTATGTGTGAAAAACAGGAGTGGAGCCAAAGGCTTTCTGAGTCCTAGAATGGTTCTTTAGCTACAATACAACTATTGGTTCTCCAATAATAACAATGACAATAATTTTTCATATTTATGTAGCACTTTAAATGCAGCTTCCATATTTCAAGAATTTGTGGTTTTATCAGTCACTTGAATAATAATAATATTAACAATTAACATTTATATAGTTCCTATTGAACACTATTATACTATTTCAGATTATAATGCCTTTATCACTTTGTAGAAACTAATGTAAGTTATTTTGGCCAAAAAAATTGCATTCCTTGGCCTCCATTCCTTTAGGGATCAGTGAGGCTGATCCTCGGGCAAGTGAAAGCATTTATTAAGGGTTTGTCCTGTGCCAGGCTTAGAAATGGAGATCCAAAGCAAAGCAAAACTATGGTTTTTGCCCTCAGGAAATTCATCTTATGGTATAGGATATAGGATATAAATAATTATGTATATGCAGGATGTCTACAAAGTAGATCGAAGGCAATTTGAGAATGAGGGGAGAGCACTAGCCATTGGGAAGACCCAGAAAGGCCTCCTGAAGAAGGTTTGGATTTTAGCTGAATCCTAAAAGAAGCCTGGGAAACTAAGAGACCTTTGTGAGGGAGGAGAGCATTTTAGGAATGGTGGAAAAGGCATGGCGTCTACAAGAAGGTCAGCATTGCTGGATCACAGAATAATGAGTGGAAAAGCATAAAGAATAATAAGCCCAAGAAGTTAGGAAGATACCAGATTATAAATGCCAGATGATTTTATATTTGTATATGTTATATTTATATATAAACCACTACAGTTTATTGTGTGTATTGTTTACATAATTTTGGCATAGATTAATTTTGCAACTGAGTGGAGAATGGACTACATTTGGGAGGGTGTTGAGGCAGAGAGTTTTTTGGCTTTTTTTTTTTTTTTTTTAATGTTTTTAACTTATTCCAATACAGGAAGCTAGGTGACGCAGTAGAGTGTTGGGTCTGGCCTAAAGGAAAAATTGAGTTCTTCAGACACTTTCTAAATATGTGATCTTGTGTAAGTCACTAACTACTGTTTCCCTCAGTTTCTTCAAATATGAAATGGAGATAATAATAGCACCTACCTCCTGGAGTTGTTGTGAAGCTAAATGAAATATTTGTTAAGTGTCTGGTATGCAGTTGTCACTATATAAATGCTAGTTATTATTATTATTTTTATATAGTTGGTTTTCTTTGTAAACCCCTATATTTGATTTTATGAATTTAATGTTACTATTCTAAGAAAGGATATACAGACTTGTTCAGGCTGCTAAATTGGTCCAACACATACAAAAAAGTTATGAGCTCCTGAGCCACAGAATTCATGGTAATAAAACAAAACAAAACAAAACAATCTGGTATGACTGGAGCATCCACATGACCATATGTAGAAGAGACAAACAGGGCCTTACCGTTTCTACTGCACCTAGCTGGAGCTCTGTTACAGCTGCATACAGCTCCTTTTTGGAAAGCTGATTCTGGTGATAGATATCACAGAGAAAATCCTCACTGGGATTCTCTGAGTGTTTTTCCAATCGATTGTTGATGCATAATTTGACTGTTGGAAGAGGAAAGAAGTGTGAGAGAAATGAGGTTATACAATTATAATTAGGGTAGGAGAAGAGCCATCAAATTAAAATCTCAACTCAAGATACTCTGCAGCAGAATTTAATTTAAATGGAGAATAACAAGTAAGACAATGGAGAATGACAAGATCTTTCAATTCAATTCAACAAACATTTAAGGTGGCTACAGTATTATCAATAAATCAAAACATTTAGGATGCTGACTATACTCTGGGTATTGTGCAAGGCTGAGAATGAACCTGAGCTTCATTCTCTTGCTTCCTCCCTCCTTTACTCTCAGTTTCAGGGTAGATGTTAGGGAAGGCAAAGCTGATAAATACTATGTGTGTGGCTGGAGTTGATTCTCTTGCCTTGGTAATTGTTAGGGTCTTAATTGACTCAGATTTAATGTAAATAGCAATCTTTTTTGCTTTAGTCAGAAACCCTGAGTCTTCCCCTCCCAGATTCATTCATTTATTTATTTAGATTTTTTTTTTTAGACCAGGTGAAAGAGGAGATTATTTCTCAATCACTACCTAGCTTTAATCACTGAATGGGTACAGTTTCAGAAACACTGACACCTATTGAAGACCTTAACTTAAAATGGCCCAGGTCTCCCACTGCATCCAGGGCCATCTCCAGTTGTCCTGATCTATTTCTGGCCACTGGACCCAGATGGCTTCTGGAGGGGAAATAGGCAGGGGACTTTGCCTAGTCTTCTCACTGAAATCCAGTGCACTTGCATGTCGTGTCTTCTTGAAGAACAGAGTGAACAACAATACAAACTCTTAGGTCTTGAAGCTCTAAGGGCATCTAATTCAATACATTTACTATAAAGATGCAGAAAACAAGGCTCAGGAGCCTTAAATGGGTTGCCTAAGATTCCACAAGTAGAAAGTACCCGGATGGGGTTGGAGCCCAGGTTTTACCTCCTCAGTCATTGCTACCACCTTGACATGTTGCAGGAGATTTGATTACAGATTTGACTGTAATCATTAGAAATTAAAGTATAATGATGAATATGGAAGTATGTTTAGAAGAATTGAACATGTTTAACCTATATCAGAGTTCTTGATGTCTTGTGGAGGGGAAAAGGAGATAAAGAGGGAAAAAAAAATTAGAACACAAGGTTTTGCAAAAATGAATGTTGAAAACTATCTTTGTATGTATTTGGAAACATAAAATATTATTTAGTGGGGAAAAAAAGAAATGAAAGAATGAAAGAAAAAGAAAGAAATGAAAGGATAACCTAGTTACCTTATACTAGTCCTAACTAAAAAAGAGAATGTGATCTTAGAGAGGTTTCTAGTGTACTTTGGAGATACAAGAAGTTCTAGACTCCTCTTTTTCATGAAGGAAGCAAGTCTTATGCCTGTCTGTTCAGCAAAGTAGTTAACCTAATAAGAGTAAAGAATAATTCAACTGCAGAAAGAAACCTTCAGTTTTAAGTGTTATTACTGTTCCTATTTATAGAGAAGAAAATAGGCTGACACAAGTCAAGAGAATTTCCTAGTCTAATGTGTATCTGAGGTAGGATTCAAATTCAGCTCTTCTTAACTCAAAATCTACTACACTTCTGATAAGGTGGATAGAGAGCTGGCCTTGCGGTCAAAAAAGACCTGGGTTCAAGTTTTACTTTTGACACATACTGGCTGTGGGAGTAAGCAAGTCACTTAATCTTTCAAAGTTTTCAGCAATTCTCAAAGATTGCCAGTTGTGGAGAGCTTTATCCACATTGGTAAAGGGGATTTCCTCACCTGCAAGTTTCCTATACCAGTGAAATTACAAATCTAGTCCCTATCCCTAATATGGTTATAATAATCCTTGTACTTGTTCATTAAGTCCTACACTGATTCTTCCTTATAGGATCCAGAAACAGTGGGCTCTTGAAGGCTATGCAATAAAGTAGAACTGCTCCTAGGACTTTCCATGCTGGAAGGTCATAACTACACACCTGGACTAGACTATGCTTGGACTTGTCTATCATCTGAAAGTCCCCCTAAGAAAATACACAAAGCACATCATCAGAAGATGACAGAATCATGGAATTTGGAGTCTTAAGGTAACTTAGAAGTCATTCAATTCAATCTCTCCACTTTAATGATGAGAGCCAGAGAGGACAAATAATTTGTTGAAGGAGACAAATAATGAATAACAGAAGCAGGATTTGGGTCTGTGTCCCTGACTCTAAATCCTTTCTTACAATAACATATTTCTATTCTTCAGCCACAATAATTCATGAAAAACATCTATTGAGCATGGGAATTTATGTTTTTTTTTTCCAGTGGTGGGAATGTCCATGTTGAAGTCATATGAAGTCTTTCAAATATTCAGATAAGTCCTGCCTTCTCTATCTCACAAATTTTCTAAAAAGATTAAATGAGGTTGGAAGAATCTTTAAGATCACTGAATCTAATCTTCTTGTTTTATAAATAAGACACTCAAGGCCTAAATTTGCTTGGACTTCAAACTCAGTTCCTCCAACTTACAGGATCACAAATTACAGGCAGAAAAGGACCTTAGAAGTTGCTTAGTCTGATATCCTTTTTTAACAAATTAGGAAACTGAGGCCACTGAGTGTGAGAGATACAGTTTGAATGCCCTCTGTCTTCAATCATAACATGCTTTCTACTATGCTAGGTTGCCTTTCCTCCAAATCCTATTATTTTCCACTGTGCAATGCTATCTCCTTTATTTAAAAAGCTTTGGGGGCAGCTAGGTGG
>JAJPUD010000865.1:10322-87095 GCA_023553655.1 Myrmecobius fasciatus
AAAAAGCTTTGTAACAATAAAACATGATTGAATCTATATTCATATTATTACTAAACCCAGAAACAATTGCCATTCTTGAGCAGGGCATCTAGGGTGGAGAAGGGAAGGTGAAACCTACTCTTTGATCTAAAGGATTCTATGTTGAGCTACATATCATTGTTCCTATGGAAGGTTCTGCTTCTATGGTATTGTTAAATTCCAAGAGAAAGGCAGAAGAAGATCAGAGAACAACATAGAACTGCTTGAGTTAGGGCAGGCCAGTGGGGAAGGTTGGGCAAAGAAGGGAAACATCATCTTCAGCTGAGTCTGTCAGGATGAGGATCCAAGGACAAACAATAATATAGACTCATAAATCTTGAAGCTCCTCAGGAGCCATCTGATTCAATACACTTACTATAAAGATGCAGAAAACAGGGAAGGACCTTCTTACCTGACTTAAAGATGTTGTCCCAAGCCTGAGTGTGCATTTGCCAGACCTTGGTGTTCAGGGTTTTGTGAAGTTCCACTGGGGTCACCATCATCCTCCCAAAAGTGTTCATCATCTGGGAGAAAGCAAACACCTTTCCATTCCTCGTCCTTCCAAAGGGAACTAGGACAATATGCATCTTAGTGAAAACCTACACTCTCAAGAATTGGAGTGGATTTCAGAGGGCATATGATCACAGGAGAGGGTAGTTCAGGTGGTATCTGTAATTCCCTTAGTGCAAGGAATTTTTATATGAAGAGATTCCCTCTGTTAATTCAGGTCATCACCTTCTCAGAGAATGTCCTAGCCCTAGAGCAGGTGTCCAATTTAAGTAGAAGTAGTTCCCTACTGGCTGCATATTGACTTAGAAAAGTCAAATTAACATCATTATATTGTATTGTATTCTTATTTATTTTGTTAAACATTTCTAGTTAAATTTTAATCTGGTTTAGGTCCGGAAGACTTGAATCCAGGCTTCCCTGACTTCTTGAGTTTGGCTCTCCTTGTGCCACCTTCTGTTTCTAGAATTCAAAAATTTAATAGATTTTTTTAAAAAGTGCGCTAAAAATTGAATCCTTTTTAGATTAAACCTCAAATGAATCCTTACTTTAGATAAGTTATAATTAGAAACAAATACCATTTCTATGATTTATGCAACAGACAAATCAATCTCTCAAAATTCTGAAGTTGGTGATGTTGGTTTTATGACTTCATTCCCAAACTTTCCTCTAAACTCAGAGAATAGATCTAGATATAGAAGGGAACTCCAAGGCCATCTAGTTCAGTTTTCTTATTTCACAGATGAGAAAACTGAACCCACAGATGTTGTGACCTTGCCAAGGTTGTACTGATGGAAAGTGGCAGAGACAAGATTTGAACTCAGATCCTCTGCCCAAATTCATAATTTTAAGTACCATATCATATGTCCTGCAGTGACTAGGGGCTCCCAAATAAGATGTAATAGGATTTATTTTCTGCAAAAGCTTTTGATTTGGTAGATACCATAGATTCAATAGATTTATTTCAATACTTCATATTCAAAACAATTAAGAGATATATAATTTCCTAATTCGATTCAGCAATTTAACTCCACCCAGGAAAATCACATTCAAACATATTCTTACTGTTTTGATGGATGTAATGAAGTTCAAAGCATCCTCATTGGCATTGTCCTGCAACAGTCCAAATCTCTTTTCATACAATATTAGGCAAATACCTGTTATTTAAAATAAGCATGGCTGTTACACAATAGCAACAACTCTGGAGTCTGTGATTATCTGGCCATTAAAAGTACAATTCTTGTAGAATCATTGGCTTTTCTGAGAACAAAGAAGTCAAAAATTTGATGGCCTTTCATGACCTGGTACATGTTAAGGAAAACAAGGTGAGGGGAGTGGTAGGATCTCTACAATTGAAGGGCTCATCTCATCTCTGTGGCAAGAAATCTGCCTCTTTTCCAATGTCCTTACTTGCCTAGAAACTCCTGACTGGAATAAGATTGCATTTAGGACTCCCATCATTTATTCTAGAAGATGGTAGGTAGTCAAAAACACTGAAAGGCTGGGTCACCCTGATGTCAATAGCTCATCTTTTGTGGTATAGACACTTTGATCCTTCTCTCTACACAGCCAAAGGGAGTTCTATTCAAAGGAAAGCAGGAGAAAACACATCTCTCCTATGAGTTAGGAGATACTGGAATGGTTTTCCAGAGGAATTGAGTTGAGAAGTTAAGGAGAAAATGTTTTTTTTTCTTTTTTTTTCTTGTTCTTCTTTCTTCTTTCTTGTTCTTTCTTGTTCTTGTTCTTCTTTCTTCTTTCTTCTTTTTTCTTTCTTTCTTCTTTCTTCTTTTTCTTTCTTCTCTTTTTTTTAGCAGTTTAAAGTTCTCATTCCATTATTTTCTACCCTTTCACTCATCCCCTGCTAGCCAGAAGGAATAATTCCCTCCTTGAACCTTGCAGAGCACTTGGTAACTTTGTTGGGTGCTTAACCATGCTCAAAACTGAATTGGAGTTTTAACTATTTGTGTTTTTGTTTTAGTCCTTCTGCTGTTATGACACTTTTGAGGGCAAAGGGCTAAATCTTATTCAGCTTTCTATCTTAAGTGTCTATTACAGAGACATACACAGAATAGAAGCTTAAATATTTGCTGAATTGAAATGAATAATTCTACCATTTATATAACACTCTAAGGTTTGCAAAGGGCTTTATGAACATTAACTCATTTAACACTACAACTTTGGGAGATAGGTGATATTATTATGTTTATTTTACAGATAAGGAAACTGAGGCAGACTTGTCCAAGGCTTTAGTGTCTTGCCCAGGTTCACAGAGCTAGTATATATCAGAAGCTGAATTAGAATTCAAATCTTCCTGACTCCAGGTTCAAAGATCTATATATTTTATCATTACCCTAAACCTATATTATTTAAAATCGGGGTTCTTAGCTTTTGTGACTTTTTACTTTAATATTTTGATAACTTTATTTTAATGTAATTGGTTTCCTTTGTAATCTTGTATTTATTTTATCTATTTTAAAACATTATTCTGAAGAGTCCATCTGTTTTACCAGATTGCAAAAGAGGTACACAACACATAAAAGAATTAAGAATTAAGCATATATCTATATATGAACATAATACATGATGACAGACAAACTAGTCTCTCCAAATATTGAGTTATCATGAGCATACTCAATGGCTGGGATATTTATGTAATGGGAGGAGCAGGATAATCTGACCTTTTTGGTCTCAAAAGATCTTTGTCCCATCTCTTTAACAAAAATAGAGTGCTATTAAAGATTTCTCTTTAATTAAAAGGCATACTAATATTAACATACTGTTTCCTCATTCAGTGTCCCATGACATAGCTAGGAAAAGGACATTTTTGTAAAATGTAGTAATAGGAAACATTTTTTTTAAATGGTAGACTGATCTACCCATAACAACAATAAACCTTATTCAAACATAAAATAATAATATTATTATTATTATTATTATAGTCACTGTAAGGCTTAAGAAGAATATGTTTTTCATAGCAACTCTGTGAGGGAGATTAGCTAAGGGGGTCCATTCTGCAAATGAAGAAACTGAGGGACTGGAAAATTAAGTGATTTGCCCAGAGTTAAAGAGATGACAAGTATTGAAAGCAAGATTTAAATTCAGGTCTTCTGACTTGAAGACTATACTTCTTTCCACTATCTCAGATTATCTTGTTGACGGTTCTATCTCAATAATGTAAATCAATATGGCTCTGGAGAGGCATAAGCCAGTGATTTCTCTCTTCCTTTATATATTGTCCATTATATGTCATGCAAAACAGACTCATATTTGATTGGAACACGCACATAGGCTTTTCATGTAGGAATGTGTATCTTCCTTGTTTTTTTTTTTTTTGTATTGTCATTCTAGATTTGATATTATATCCAGTATAAATGGGCATTAACAATAAACTGACAAAATTTAATTCCTTAAGCTTTCCAACTTCTCCAATATAGTATGAAAAGCTGAGAAGTTACCTTCTTTGATGGGAAGAGCAAAAGGCTATAGGAAAATATATTAGGTGACAGGCAAACTTAGGTTTGGCACTCAGCTAATTCTAATAATGTTCCTTGATATGGGATCAAGAACTTTAACAGAATCTCATTTTTCTCCTCTCCAAAATAGGAAAAATACTTTTTCTACTTGCCTTATCATGTCTAGTGAGATAACATTTGTTGGTTGTCTTCCAACCAAAAAATGTTCTATGGCAGAGTACATGGCTTAATGGGATGGTGCTAAACTTGAGGATTTGAGATAGAATCCTACCTCTGACATTTAGGAGCTATAAGACTCTGAGCAAATCACTTAACAACTCTGAACCTCAGTTTCCTATCTACTAAATGAAGATAATAGTAGCACCTGTGTTAGATCATTGAAAGGGTAAAATGCAAAAATGTACATAAAATATGTAAATCCTAAAGTTAGGTATTGTAATTAGCAATAATATTATCAGAGCTTTAGCTCTTGAACTCATATGAAAAAAAATTCTTTAAAAGCTTACTTTCAAATGACCATTTGTTCAGTTCACTGTATAAGTCTTCAATTTGGCCATTTTCATTACAGAGATCATCTATTCTTTTTATGAAGTCCACCAAGACCTAAAAAAACAAGAAATGCACATGGAAAGAACAAATTATTTATGGCATCATAAGCTTACTTCAGTTATGACATTTGATACTCAAGAGATTCCCTTTTTTCTCCCAAAGTAAACTAATTATAGATTTTCATAAGAGCCCACCTTGTTCCCCAAACAAATCTTGTCATCTGAGACTTCTAAAGATTTCCTGCAGATGCTTACGGATAGAATTTCAGCTTTTGATCTAAAAATGATGCTTGCAATTTACAAAAGGGAAAACATTGACTCTAATCGCAATGGGAATTAAATTGAGGGATAATCATCCAAAGGGGTAGTTGGCTAAACATTCCAAGTGCTGTGATAATTTTAACTATTTTGAGGCCTGCCACTTCTTTATTTAGAAAAGAACTTCCTGTAGATCTGATCTAGTGGAAGAAATCCTGAGCTGAAAGTCAGTCAGAGGATCTGAGTTTTAGTTCAGCGAGTTTAAGTAATGTGGCTTACTTGCTGTAGAACTTTAGGCTAGTCTTTCTGATCTCTCTAAGCTTTAATTTCTTCCTCAGTAAAGTGAGGAGTTTATTGTTGTTGGTCAGTCATGTCTGATTCTTTGTGACTCCATTCAGAGTTTTCTTGGCAAAGATATTGGAGTGGTTTGTCATTTCCTTCTGCAGTTCTTTTTACAGGTGAGGTCACCCTGAGGTAAATAGGGTTAAATGACTTGCCTGGAGTCACACAGCTAGCAAGTGTTTGAGACTGGATTTAGATTCAGGAAAGTGAGTCTTCCTGATTTCTAAGCCCAGTGCTCTATCCACTGTGTCACCTAGCTTCCCAAAGGAGATTCTGAAGTATTTTCCAGCTCTAGGTCAGGGACTTTTAAAAAACACTTTTAAACACAAAAAATCAAACACACCACAATAATACAACCACATAATTGGTGGGTGGCAAAAGAGTCCCTTGTTATTTGCCTACATTGTATTTAACAACATTCAAATGCCTTTTTTTTTTTTTTTTTTTTTTTTTTGGAAACATGAAGTGAACTTCCAGGTAGCTGGCATTTTTTTATACACTGATACCTCATTTAGCTAGAAAAGCCTGGAGAAATCACTTCAGTACTTAAACCTGATAACTGAAGTTTTCTCTAGAGTAAGTTGTAAGGAAAAGTACCTTGGTGAGGTATACCATTTCTCAAAGTTTATTATTTAAGGGCTAACATTTTTCTTTGACTTTATCGGAATAAGGAACTCTGAGTAAGGAGACTATCAATAATACTTTCTCTGCAACTTAAAATATAAAAAGGTTTCATTTGTCACTAGAAGGTTAAATGATTACCCAGATTCACAGAATCAGTATGAATCAAAGGCAAGACCTGAACTCATTTCTTCCTGATTTTCTATGCTGGGTATAGGTAACTGGTAGTGCAATGCCTAGAGTGCTGGGCCTGGAGTCATGAGCCTCAAAGACTTAACTAGCTGTGTGACCTTGGGCAAACCATTTAATCTGTTTGCTTCAGTTTCCCCAGTTGTAAAATGGTATTTGAGAATAGCACCTACCTGCTAGAGTTGTGAGGAAATTATATTTGTAAAAAGTGCTTAGCATAATGTCTGTCCATCTGTCTCTCTTTATTCTATCTCCCTCCCCATTTCACCCAAGGACTTACATAAAACACCTTAAAGAAAAGGTGTCTTTTTAAATTAAAGAAACACTTATTTTAATTAGGCCTAATCATTTATTTTCCTGAGCATTTCTTAAATTGCATAGGATTTAAGTGAAACCTGATATAAACCCAACAACTTTTAGCATTATCTCTCTGGAAAGATGAAGTGTTCCAAGTTGTTTATCCTGAATCCTCTATATATTGTCTAAATCTATTCTACACAAAGAGGGAAATCGATAGAATTCCTTGGAGAAGGTGAGGTAAGAAAATCATTTCTGCATAAATTACTTGAATATTTTTCAAAGGCGTTTGGAGAAAAACAAAAGAAGGCTTTCCCTTGATTTCTCTAAAAATTGGTCTCATTTCCAAAGCATACCTTACAAATCACACTTTTGTTTTCATAAATTTCTCATATTTCCAAGAGCACAGGTAAGGGGGCAGCCTCAGTAACAAGTACCTCATTGATTTTCTCATCCAGCTTCATAATTTCTGTGGGCTTCATGAGCTTTTTTTGAAAGACACTCCTTACTCTCTGCCAGTCTTTACCTTCCCTGGGAATAAAAAAAGAATATTATTTAAAACAAAGGAAAGGACACTTCTAAGTCTAAAAAATTACCATTTGTATAGATCAAATGAAACAGATTTAAAACAAATTATCTATATTTTATTTAGACAAAAGCTTAAATTAGGCAGACAATTTAGGCACCATGACTTAATGAATAAAGTTCTACAGTCAGGAAGACCCAAATTCAAATCCTGACCAGATCCTTACTAGTTATGTGATCATAAGCAAATCACTAAACTCTCAGCCTCAGTTTCCCTTCTCGTAAAATTGAGATAATATATGTAGAACTCACCTTACATGGTTGTTGTTGGCTCAAATGAAATAATGTAGGTAAAGTGCTTTATAAACTTTAAGGAGAAATTATAAATTTTATTGTATTTGTTATTTTCCCTTGGGACCACTTTGCTTAGGAGGATGGAAGAACATATTCTCATGGTCTACAAATGCACTTGGATGAGAAGTCAAGAAAGTCTGATTCAGAGATGATGTTTTCCTCTCACTTTGCAAGCCAAAGCAGGAAAGGTACATTGGGCAGAATTGGGAGACTTTGTTTTGAGGCAAAACATTCCTGGTTCTCCTAAGAGAGACTATCCTCTGCAAACTCAAATGATCTCAGTAAGTCTTTTTTACAGCCCACTGTGATGTAGCCTTGGCCACATCTAGTCCAGATGGGTGCTTCCTCCCTCCTAGTCTTTTTTTCTCTCTTACCCATAACATTGTCAGGAGTTTGCAGGTGTTTCCAAATGTGCTGCTGCAGTTTTCTCCTCTCCTCTTTATTCCCCTTAAGATCTGGAATTAACAATCTGTCCTTATTAGGTCAATTTCTTGCAAGATTCTGCAGATAATATGAATTTCCTATTTTTTCCCCTCCCTGTAATTAAAAAGAGATCAAGAATCCTACTTGGATAGTTTCCTTAAGAATGTTCCTTTCCATGTCTGGAAAGTCTTACGACTTTGAAACCTAGGGTTTTAGAGTTTAAAAAGACTTCTCATTCTTTTGTTTTACAGAAAAAGAAAGGTTTAAGGCAGTGATTTTACTTCATATCTAGGGTTTTTTTGTTTGTTTGTTTGCTTGTTTTGTTTTACTATGGACTCCCATATGCCTGTCTGACCATCCCTTGAGACTCTTCAATAGAACCCTACCTTCAAGAAATAGAAGTTCTATTCTTGTTGCAAGGGATAACCGACTCCCATTGGAATTTCCCACTTACAGAATCAGCAGCCCATAGCCCTCGTTTCGATAGTCGCGATAGGCTTTCCAGGGCTTGATTTCCAGTCGCTGGGGGTACATGCTCTCCTTGCGGTACACTGCCTCCAGCAGGTACGGAGAGCCCAGGTGGACAGAGTCAAAGGAGCCCAACTTCATGCGGAAAATTTTGCCAAACTTCTTATGATACTCGGCCTAGAAAAATATTTGAAGAGTGTGAGGAGAGGGGAAGGAGATGATAGGGGAGGGAGAGACAAGATCAGGAGCACTCTCCCTGTGTTGTTACCCAGATATTCTCCAAAAGAATATCCGTTCTCTTGTCTCTGAGTCTCTGCCTCCCCTTTCTCTGACTCTGACTCTAGTTCTCTATTTCTTTGTCTCTATCTCCCTTGTCTATGTCTCTGTATCCCTTATCTCTGTCTCCCTCTCCCTCTACCCCAACTGTCTCCCTCTTTCTTTCCCTCCCTCTCTCTCTGTCTCTCTCTCACTCTCACTCTTTCTCACTCTGTGTGTGTGTGTGTGTGTTTCTCTCTCTGCATCTCTGTCTCTGTCTCTTTCTGTCTCTCTGTGTGGCTCTGGCTTCCCCCCCTTTCCCTCTCCCTCTCCCTTTCTTTCTCTTTCTCTCATTCTCTCTCTCCTTATCCCTCTCCCTTTCTGCCCCCCTCCCCATCTCTTTCCCACTGTATCTCCTGGAGGACGAGAGAACACAGTCAACCTGGAAACTGGAAAGCGTTGAAACTCTTGGGAGAGTAACTCTGGGCAGGCAAGGAATACGAGGAGAGGAGCACTTACCAGAGTATCATGCTGTTTCTTCAGACCCCCCTTCCAGAGGATTTCCAGCAAGCTGCCCAGGAGGGGCCAGTTGGTTGGACCTGGCAGGGCAGATGAAGTCTGCACCTCGCTGGGTACCATCAGAGGGCAGATCGGTGGCACCTCTGGAGGCTGTGGGCCACAGGTGGAGGATGTGACAGGTCGAGGAGGCTGCCTGAGCCCTCTGATTTGCTTCATGAAAGCAGCAACATAGGGGACTTTCCTAATGGGCGAACTCATGACTTCCAGGGTCAGAAGTAGTGTGAGTAGGTGAGACAGAGAATAGTGTGGATTTGTATGTGTGCGGATGTGTGTGGGAGAGAAGCTAAAAGTGTCACAGGAGCTGGAGATGCGGATCCAGAGAGGTTTGGGGGACTGAGGAGAAAAGCACGAAAGTGGGGCTAAACAGATAAGGGAAGAGGAGAGAAAAAGGAACAGCCAAGGAAGTCGAAGGTACTGAGAGAAAGATGCTCAGCGTTGTCGCAGCGATGCAATTGCAGCTGCTACAAAGTTCACAGAGAAAGAGAACAGTCTGCAGTGCCCGACCACCGTGCCGGCCGGACAGCTCTTGTCAGAGCGAGCTCTGTCCGCTTGGGACTTCTTCGTTGTCTGCTCTGTCTACCTTTAGATGTCTGTCTTTGGGGCTGGAATCGGGACCTGCCGCCAAAGTGGTGGAGAAGGATGCTGCCGTAGGCGTTGTCGTTTCCTTCCCCACCCTGATGACTTCTATGACTAGTAAAGGATGCACTGGTATTTATGGAGCTGGGGCAAGCCGGCCGGACTCCCTGAGGTGGCCAATGAGAAGGCGGGGTGCGGCGGGGTGGGCCCGAGTTGGCGTGGTTTGGCCCTCTGGAGCCGCAGGTGGGAGGTGTAGCGAGGGGCGGGATAGGCAACCCTCGAGGTGAGGGAGGTCAGTCAAGTCTAGAACAGCTGGCTCAGGTGTGCATTTTGCTGAGACCCAGTTTCCAGTTTCCTTCCTCCTTCCCTTCCCTCCCCCTGGCAGATGACCCTAGGGCACCACTAAGGAGAGCAGGAGGGGAAGGGAAGAGAAGTTGAAACCCGAAGTCGAGTTCAACGAGTGTATGCCCTGTGCTCTCCTCCCTCCTCCCCTTCCTACATGCAAGAATCAGCAATAGCGGCAGCTGCTGCACTCGAAGATGTTGCACAATCCACTTGCTATCCTTGAAGGTCTGCAAATCAGGGGCAAGAATTGCAGAAACTGGAACATCAAACCTTGCAAAACTCATCCTGCTCACCGGGTGAAGGAAAGTGTACCTTTTCTCCAGTGTAGACGATAGTTTTTAAGGAAACTAGTATCTGAAGCATCCCTTTTACTACTCCACACCTACAAATTATATGAGGCTTTACCTTTGTTTAAGACTTTTTGTTTTTGTTCTTGAGAATTCTGCCTTAACTTGCTGAGGAAAGTCCGGTCAAAAGAGTCATTTTTCACATTTCCTGTGGAGCCAAGCCACTCTTTTGGTATCTTTATAGGTGATAATGGAAAGTTGAAGTTAGGAAACCGGTATGGGAAATACTTTCTAACCTGCCGGGGCAGGAAGTAGATTTTTTTGTTTATTTTCTAGGTTTGCCATTCTTTCAATTTGAACCAGAATAAAAATTAATATAATTAGTCCCAAAAGAGCCAAAAAGTGATCTTTTGAGATCATATTGTACTACTTCTTCATTTCATAGATGAATTCACTCAGTCCAGGAGGGGGAAAGGATTTGTTCTAGGCCATTTGCCTGAAACCTGTTGTAATGGAGAGAGTCCTGGGCTTATAGTCAGGAGAACAGGATTCAAAATGTGTCTCCATTCTTATAGTTGTGTGACCATGGTTAAAGCACTTATTCTTTGTAAGACTCATGAAAAATGAGGAGGTTGGAGTGTATACCCAAATTCTCCCCAGCTCTGAATCCTATGACCTATTTTCTAACTCCAGTGGTAGTGCTCTTTCTTCCATACCAGTTGTCTCTACAGGATATCTGAAGAAGTACTATGCCCCTATAAGGCAATTAGAACAAAATTCTGAATTATTTTTAATCAAAATATTTTTAAATTTCACTTTTTTTGGTTGCTAAAATAATATTAAGTAAAAACCTTTATGTTTCATCTTCAACTTCAACTTGCCCATCCACTTAAATTTAATTTTAAAAACATATTCAGTACTACTTCTTATAAAGCTCTGTCTGTGCTAAGTTGTGAGGTCAATGCAAATACAATAAAGATACAGTCTGGTGCTAACTCCTGCAATTAGGGAATTTGGAATCCAGTAGATGACCCCTGCTCACAGTTTTTACTATCTTTCCTTACCTTAAGTAAGGTTGTGCCATTAAGGAACTCATAAATAGAAAGATAAAACAAAAACCACACCTGTGGTCCAATCTACCTGCTTCTTTGGATGAGGAAGGACTGACTATTAGTCTTATAAACTCAATAGTGCAGGCTTTGCCTTTAGGGTGTCTGGTGACTGTTCTAAGACTGAGCCCAGCTTATCAGAAAATGATGTTGTAGGTCTTGTATTTTGTTAATAATTAAAAAAAATATTTATATGATACATTAAAGTTGGCAAATCACTTTATGTGCATTATTTTATTTAAATGTCAAAGCCAATGCAAACAAGCAACCCTAGTTATTATTATTCCCATTTTACAAATGAGGAAAGAAACACTCAGAGAGTTGTTTATAATCACATAGCTAGCAAGTGTCAGCAAATGGATTTGAATACAATTCTTCCTGGGCTCAGAGCCTGTTATCATCTCACTATACCTGGCTGCCTCTTGTTAAAATAAAACAACTGTAGGTACTTCAGGTTTATTTAAAAGGGACTATTTCTGCACTCCCTGTAAATGAGTATTATCTGTACATGTTGTTATTGTTCTGTCTTGTCTGACTCTTCATGACCCATTTGGGGTTTTCTTAGCAAATGTGTTGGAGTGGTTTGCCATTTTATTCTCCAGCTCATTTACAATGATGAGACTGAGATAAACATAAGTGACTTGTCCAGAGTCACAGAGTTGGTATGTAAAGGAGTCTGGATTTGAACTCAGATCTTCCTGACTCCAGGTGTGGTGCTTTATGTACTGGGCCACCTAATTGCCTCTTTATTCTTGTATACATGGACTTATTTCTATTCCTCTCCTCTGTTTTTTTTTTTTTTTTTGTTTTTTTTTTTTTTAATATTTGCTAGGGGGTATTGTTTGATTTAACTTTTTTTTTTTTTTTCAGATTTGAAATGTGAAATAAAAAATAAGTTGACCAAAGAGGTCTCTGTTCTCCAGGTCTTCAGAGAAGTTTTATGAATTGCAGAAAAGTATAAGACAAAAAATTGGTACAATGGAAAGATATCTGAATTTAAAGAAAAAAAAACCCTTCAAATTCAATACTCAAATCTGTAAACAATGAGATGTTTCTCTACCCTAGTTGGGTAATGTGACATAGGAGAAAGTCTCTTGGACTTGATGGGAAGCAATCAATTTGATTCCTAGTTTTGCTACTTACTAAATCTTAGTTTCATCTGCTATAAAATAAGGGAGTTGTACCAGTGGATATCTAAGTGGCATTCTAGTTGTAGATTTTACAATAAAAATCTTTTCACACAGGAACATCACTGTGTAAATCCCCAAATTCCCTAACTATTAGCCTCATGGAATATAATATTAAAAACTCTATTTTGAGGAATAAATGAAGAATCTACCAGAGCAAACTGAAGTTTCTTTAAAGAGGTAAAAGAGACTTATTCTTTCAACCTTTTTTGAAACAGCTGTCATGCCACAAACAAGGGAGGTTCATAGAAATTCAAGAAGACTAGTTTCAGCACTGGGCCAGAAACTTAAAAAACAAAAACAAAAAACAACAAAACCTCTATGACCCGGCCTCTCTCTTTTTACTTTGCCTCAGTGAGCCAAAATGTGGATGTCTCAGATCCCCAGTATAAAATGAGAATAATACTTACCTCATGGGGATAGTGTGGGGATTAACTAATTAAAAAGAGCCTGTAGTGCTATATAAGTGCTGAACACTATTACTCAGACAGGCCACGACTTTTTATTTTGTTCTGGGAAATCCCATTGAATCCCAGAAAGGATAATTATACTCATCCCACAACTTTCATACCACTTACCTCTCAGATGAGAAATTGGTGGTGGGGTGGGGACTCTGCGGGGGAGGAAACCTAGAAGAATAGGTTGGTCGCTCTGGAACCTGGATGTGGAATCTCTGGAAACATTCAGTATGATTGTAAGGAATGGATTCTTTCTCTAATATGTACAGAAGAAAGATGCAAAAACAATCCCTTTAAAATGAACTTGAAGAGATTCCCCTTGTTTTATCTTAACAAGAGACAGCATGGTATAGTGGGTTGATCATTGGTTTGGATTCAGGAAGAATTGTATTCAAATCCTTTTGTTGACCCTTGCTAGCTATGTGATCCTATATAGATAAGTCACTTTAACTCTTGAGTGCCTCCTTCCTCATTTGTAAAATGGAGATAATAATAGCTGGGGTTGCTTGTTTGCATTGGCTTTGTGACATTTAAATAAAATAATGCATATAAAGTGATTTGCCAACTTTAAAGTATCCTATAAATGTGTTCTTAGGTGTCTTTTTTCCTTTTTTAAACAACTTTTTATGTGAAGAATCATAATATTTATGTGCATATGTATTTATAGATATATATGTGAATATATATGTGTGTGTCTGTGTGTCTCTCTGTGTGTGTCTATCTATCTATTTAGCTATAATTCTCTGTGGATGTTTTGCAATTGAGTGAAGCTGGAAGAGGAAGAATTCAGAAACTGAAGCTATTTATGACTCTCTCAAATGTTCACTTTCATAATACAAATTTCTTCTCTCAGTCATATCTTTGATTGCTCCATCAAACTATAAACTTCTTAAGATTAGGAGATGTTTTGACTACTTCTTTGGATCTCTTTGCCCTCATTACTCCTTATCCTTCCTTATGCATATGTAATGCTCCTTGAGAAACTGAGGCAGTACCACAGATTAGAGATTATTATTTTATTGATGGTAATGGAGAATTCAGAATCCATAGCTATGGATGGGACTAAATGGGACTTTTGTCTCAAAGCATCCATGGAGAGTTTAGACTGGCAGCCTATGTTAGCCAGCTGTCTGGATCTCAAAGTATCCAGCACCAGAGAGTGGCTCTAAGAGTTCTTATAGGGCTCCAGCACTCAGGAAAAACAAAGGCAGACCAAGAAGAGGCAGAGGACTGGGGAGGGGGGGGGGTTTGGAGTTCAGGGAAAGGACTATAAATTCAGTTCTGACAGGCTGGGGGTAGGGAGGAAGGATCATAAATTCTGATAAGTTTGGGAAGAAGCTAGGAGACACTAAGTCTGAAGCTAAAAGATAAGGGGTATGTCTAGGTGTTTGAGATAGGCCATCTGGAGGTTTGGAATGCCAGTGACCATAACTCTGCAGCCCAATTATCTCAGTCCTAATTGTCCAGAATGGGGGAGGGAGGGTTTGCTACTGAGGCAGAACAATTGAGGGAAACTGAGACACGGGAACTGTGGCACAACACATATTAGTAGGAAAAAAGCTCCCTAGAGCAGGTTATGTTTCTTTCTACTTTTTTTTTTCCTTTTAATCCCAGCACCTAGCCAAGTAAGTAGGTATGTAATCTTGTTGAGTCATAGTGTCTATAATTGGATTGGACATATTGGTTAGAGCTTAATACATGCTTTCTGGAGAATCCATTAATTGATTTAGATTGATCACCTCAAACTTAAACTGAAAATCAAAATTATCAATAAGCATTTACTAAATACTTATTGTATTTGAGGTACTGGATATGCAGAGATGGAAATGAGACATTCCTTATCCTCAAAAAGTTTATATACTGCATGAAGTAGAGTGAAGAATATGATTAGGAGCAAAGGAGATATCCTGGAATTATTCCAGGAAAATTTGATTAGTAATAATATACCCTTTGTTTTTGGGAAGGGCAAAAGAGTTAAGAAATTGTCAAAAAAAATTGCTAAGGAAAAAACCAAGAAACTCAAAAGAAATTAGGGACAGTATTTATAACAGCAGCATATGGTGAAAAGGACATCCTGGAGTTGGAGTTCAGGAAGACTTGAATTTTGACTCTCACAAGAAGTAATTATGTGACCTTTGGTATGACATCTAACTTCTCTGAGCCTCAAAATCTTAATCTATGAAATGAGGATAATAATTGTTTAATTGATTGCCTTACTGGTATCATAAAGAAAATGTTTTGTAAGGCTTAAAGTATATAAATGTGAGCTAATTTTATTATTAGTTTTGTCTCACAGGTCCAGGTAGATTAGAGATTTGTGTTGTAGAGTGTATTGTAGACTTGGAATTAGGACAATTTAAATCTGAATCTTGCCTAAAACAGAATGAATAATCCTGGGTAAGTATTTTGACTTTCTAGCCTCTGACTCTTCGTTTGTAAAATAGGACTAATACAAGTATTTTAACATAATTAACATGTGGTAGACTTCCCACCATCTAGGGGAGGAGTGAGGACTAGGGGGGAAAAATTTGTAATGGAAAACTTTGTAAGGGTCAATGTTGAAGAATTACCCATACATATGTTTCTCAAATTAAAAAGCTTTAATAAAGAAAATGGGATTAATAATATTAATTGTCTCAAATGATTGTTTTGATCATCATATAAAAAAAACCAGATACTTAATTGACCTGTCAAATGACTAGTTAAATAGCAAAAAAAAAAAATCATTGACATAGTATTAATTTATAATAGCAGAAAGAGTACTGCTTCTGAAACTAGAGGACTTGTCATCAAATCTCAGCTCTGTCACTTATTACGTATATGATGCTGGACAAGTAGTTTCCCACCACTGAACCTCAGCTTCTTCTTTTTCAAAAATGGAAGGAGTTGAACTAGATGACCTTTAAGTCTAGATCTGTGAATAACAAGAAGAAAATAAAAAAAAGCTATCAAAAATTGTTATTTTTTTCATTTTTCATTTAATATTTCATTTCCTCCCAGTTACATGTAAAGACAATTTTAATGGTTTTTTTTTCTTCAAATTTTGAGTTCCAAATTCTATCTCTTCTTCCTCTCTCCTCTTACTAAGAAGGCAAGCAATTTGATAAAGGGTATACATATCCATGTAAGTCATGCTGTGAAAGAAAGCAGACCAAAAAAAAAAAAAAAAACCAAAGAAAAAATAGAAAATAAAAAAGTATCTTTGATATACCTTCAGAAGCCACCAGTTCTTTGTCTAGTTCCTTCATTAGTCCTTCAGAATCATCTTGGATCATTGTATTACTGGAGAATAACTATAATTCACCAAAGTTCATCATACAATATAGCTGTTATTGTGTAAAATGTTCTTTTCATTCTGTTCATTTCACTTTGCATTAGTTCATATATATGTCTTTCTAGGTTGTTCTGAAAACATGCTGCTCATCATTTCCTTTAGAAAAACAATATTCCATCACAATCACATACAACTTGTTCAGCCATTCCCCAATTATTGGACCTTTCAATTTCCAGTTCTTTGCCACCACTTAAATATTTCTATTCCTATAGATTCTTTTCCCTTTTTTAATTTCTTTGGGATAAAGACTTAATAGTAGTATTCTTTAGTCAAAGGGTATGCATGGTTTTGTTACTCTATGGGCACAATTCCAAATTGATCTCCAGAATGGTTGACACAGTCAACATTTTAATTAGATTTTCTGAATTGTATTAAAATTTTTTCCTCTGACTCTTTGCTTTAAGAGATAACTCATTGGGCAGGGAAAAGGAAAAAAAAACCTATATTCTGAAAGGAAGGTGGTATAAAAACAAAATACATAAACGAAAATAAAATATTTTTTTTTTTTTTTTTTTTTTAGAAAAACAGAAACTGTGTAATGTCCTTTAGAATGGATAGAGTATAGGAATTAAAGTTAATATGTTGGGTTCAAATCTATCCTCTGATATTTACTAGGTATATGGATCAAAGGAAAAACACAATTCAGAAAAACTAATTAACATGTTGACTGACAGCATATGAAATATTCCATTCTTATAGTTTCTCTTCTCCCCCAAAATGGGAGAGGAAGGTACATTTTATCAACTTTTCTCCAGGGTCAGTATTGGTTATTATAATGAGATATTGTTCATTTTCATAGTAACTGTTCTTTCTACTTAGTAACCACCATGTATGTGTTGTTACCTTGATCCTTTTTCCTTCCTTTTTCATCAGTTTATGCAGCTCCTTCCCTATTTCATTGAATTTTTCACATTTGTCATTTCTTATAACTCAATAATGTTCCATGTGGTGCAGCGGTGTGACAAAATGGATAGAGTGCTCAGTGGTAGAGTCAGGCTGACTCATCTTGAGTTCAATTGTGGCTTTAGACACTTACTATCTGTATGACCTTGTAAGACCTTGTTGCCTTATTCCTATTTGTTTCTAGTTGTAAAATGAGCTGCTGAAGGAACAGCAAACTACTCCAGTATCATTGCCAAGAAAACTTCAAGATGGGGTCATGAAGAGCTGGACATAACTGAAAACAACTGAACAACTACCATATTCCATAATGTGCACATACCACAATTTGTTTAGGCATTGCTGATGAACATCTGTGTGTATATACATACACATATACATATATATATATATACCCATACATACATGTATATATACACATACACATACTTATATGTGTATGTATACACATACTTTGCTAGTATTTCTTTGTTACCACAAAATTGTTGCTAATAACAAAATTGGTGGGGCTCTTCTTTCTGGCTTTGATCTCCTTGGGATGTATGTACTCTTAACAACTGGATTTCCAGATCAAAGATTAGGGACATCTTAAGTCATTCTAAGATTAATCGCAAATAGATTTTCAGAATGGTTGGATCAATTCAATAGCTCCACCAACATGCTATTTCCAATTGGAAGATGACATTATTTTTTTTTTCCTGCACTGAAGACTAATTCTATTTAATTGCCAGAAAGACTACTTGAAAGAAAATGTTTAGGTTGATTCAAACATTCAGGATAAGGATAATCTAACAATTCAAACATTTCCTGCTATGCCTTATACTGCTTTTTCTATAGTCTAAAACTCTGGGAAATTCCACCCTAGAATGATCCCAACAACTTCAGGCTCAAAGAACATTGTTTGCCTATTGCATATAAACAATCTGTTCTCTCTCTTCATATTATGACTGATGACTTTTTATTAAGTTTTATTGTGCTTTGATAGTATTTTGCCAGAGCTGTTCTATGAATCAACAAAAACACATCTTGATATGATATTGGCAACTAAAGGATCCCTAATGGAAAGCACCTAGGTACTTTCAGTGTGTAATTAGACAGAATGAGGATATGTGTGTGTGTGTGTGTGTGTGTGTGTGTGTGTGTGTGTATTGACATCCAAAAATAAGTAGTGAACTGAGCTTCAATGACCTGTTCTAGAGTAAAAGAGTTTTAACCTAATAATCCTTTTACCCTGAAAAAAAAAAAAGTGAGATCAGGTTCTCAGAATATTTCGAATTGTCTTTCAGTGGCTGTATATTTTAGAGGCATTATCTACATTTTATTACCTAATTTTCCCATTGATTGATTCAAGCTATGCAACTTACTACTCTGATTCTTTTTTTTTTTGCTGAGGCAATTGGGGTTAAGTGACTTGCCCAGGGTCACACAGCTGTTACGTGTCTGAGACCAAATTTGAACTCAGGTCCTCCTGACTTCAGGGCTGGTGCTCTATCCACTGCGCCACCTAGCTGCCCCTTACTACTCTGATTCTTGTGTAATATTAAGTAATGATGTTTTATAGCAACCAAAAGATAATTAGCCAGAATCCAATCTTAGTGTAGATTGGTAGGATATATAATTTGGGATCTTTCATGCTTGAATGAGTATACACTGCCTTCTTAAGGCAGTTAAAGATTGCTGCTACCATTGAAAAAGTATTTTTCCCCTAACTTTCTAGTGATTTTTCTAATTTAATCTTTATGCTGCAGCCATAAGGTTTTTGTTTTTGTTTTTTTTTGTTTTTTTGATGGGAAAGTTCTTAGGTTCTCACTATGTGTAATCTTAAAATAATCTAAAACAACTCAAATCTGGAGCATACAGTAGGTCCTTATTTCAAATTCAATCCAATTGAACAAATACATTAAATTTCCATAATATGCAAGGTAATATGTGAAAACCAAAAAAGTTCTTGGTTTTAATAAGCTTATATTCTATTGGAAGTATATTTATGCACATTGGAAATAGCCGTTAGGAAGTCGCAGACAGAATTTGAACCCAAATTCTTTGAATTTGCCCACAGTGCCCTGACTTTCCTTTCAACACACCTGTGAAGCAGGTAGCATATTATTATCTATTTGGCCGATTAGGAAACTGACTCAGACTTTGCCAAAGATTACATTATTAATAAGTCTTAGAACTAGTATCCAAACACAAGCTACTTGTCTCCACCATGGAATTTCCATGATATATTTTTTTCTGACCAGACCTTCAATTTCTTCAGTGTATGGAACTTTCTTACACATGTGGATTGGTACCAGTTGTGCAATTACAGTTTTGAGTAGCTTGGGGCATCAATTAAGGACCTCAATGAGAGCCACACTATATGTATGCATCAGAGACAAGACACTGATCTTCCTCACTTGGAAGCTAGCTTTCCATTCACTGCCTTTCTATTCCATGCTAAAGAATGAAGGGGAGAATTAAATAATTATTTACAAAATACCAAACGCCTACCGTGTCTTGAGATTACATTTCATTTATCTTCTCAAAATAACATGAATAGGAAAATATTGCATTTACTTTGGCACAGTGGATGGAGTACTTGATCTGGAGTCAGGAACACGAGTTCAAATCCAGCCTCTGACATTTACTAATTGTGTGATTCTAGGCAAGTCACTTAACCTTGCCTTGGTTACTTCATCTGTAAAATGGGCTGGAGAAGTAAATGGCAAATGACTTCATTATCTTTGCCAAGAAAATCTCAAATAGAGTCATGAAGACACAACTGAAATGATTATAGCAACAAATCATTATAGGATTCACAATTCTAGAATCTAAATGTGGACGTGGAATCTTTAAGATCTGTTTGCAAAGCTATGCTAGGATTTGACTTTCAATGTTTTTTGAAGAGTTGATATATGTGAGATACATTTTAGCTGCTCAATCAGTCAACACACATTTATTGAGGTCCTACTCTGTGCAAGGCACTATGGTTAAGTCTCAAACACTACTCTTCCTTGTTAATTCTCCCTTAGGTCTTCAGTAGCTTGTCCCTGGATTCAAACAGTATGAAACTGCCTTTTTAAAAGAAAACAAAATAGGATTGTTCAGTCTATGTATCCTATTTGTTTTTTTCTATTTTATTTCATATTTGCTCTTCAAATCCCTGAATCTACTTTTACTTCCCATAAAATAAGAATATTACTGGGAGGAAGATTGGCAAATTATGACCCACAAATAATTTAATATAACATCACTTAGTAGAAACCCTCAGGATCAGGATTTGAAATAATTTAGGTTTGATTTGTTAATGTGTCTTGCTTTCACATGTAGCTCCTATCTGCTATTAATGAGAAGGAAATCTAACTTTAATATTCAGACCTTTGTGGGAATGGGGGGAGGCAAGAAAAAACACTGGATTTACAATGGAAATTCTAATTCTAATTGAGGGGGAGAAATTCCTTGGCTTTTTTCTTTTTAATTTTTTTTCTTTTTTGGGGGGAAGATCGTGTTATATTTATTAAAATAAAAGACTACAAAAGACAAAGATATTTTATCATTTGAACCTTCTAAAAATCTTGTGAAGTAGATATGACCAAAAGCAGTACTATTATCCCCATTTTGCTGATGAGGAAATTGAGGTTCATAGATTGAATGATTTGCCCTAGCCACATGACTGGTTAAGTTTCAAAGTTAGGATTTGAACTCAGGTCTTCCTGACTCCATGTCTAGCATTTTCTCCATCATGATGTGCTTGGCATTAAAGATCATGTACAAAAAGGACACTGATGTCTCTTGCTCATCTTGGCTTTTTTCACTGGCAGATAGGTGGTACAAGGGATATAATGCTGGGCCTGCAGTCAAAAAGACTAGAGTTCAAATATGACCTCAGTTTTTACTAATTGTATGATCCTGGGCAAGTTACTTAGCTCTGTTTGCCTCAGTTTCTCCCCTGTAAAATGGGAATAATATTGGCCCCTATTTCACAGGGTTGTTGTGAAAATCAAATGAAATCATATTTGAAAATGTGCTTGGCACATCAGTAAGCATATAAATGCTTGTCCTCTGCTATACTGTTTAACTTTTTTTTCTTAAAACTTTTTTTGTTCAGATACTTCTTTTGATGTCCATTTCAGTGTGGTATGGTGGCTGTAGACCAGGGTTTCTTAAATTTTTCCGTTAGCAACATCTTTTTGTCTGAGAAATTTTTACATGACCCTGAGTATATAAGTATAAAATTCGTGTACAAATCAAACATTTACTGATGATAAATCTTAAAGAAATTTATTTTAGAACAATTATTTAGTATGCATATAATTTTACCATTTGTTAAATATGAAAGCAAACTTGCATATTAATGAAATGGATGTGCTTATTTATTTTTACATAAAGAATTAAATCTTGGTGGACTATTTGATACCTTTTACTGTTGTCAAATTTTTCATGACACATTCAGTTATGTGGATTGCATACTCACAGTTTAAGAAGCTTTGCTGTAGACTGCTGGACTTGTAATCAGAAAGATCTGGATTCAAATGTAGCCTCTTTTGTGTTTACTCCTTGTGAGATCATAACAAAGTCACTTTACTTCTCTGAGACTCAGTTTTCTCATCTATAAAATGTGGTTAATAATACCTGTAGTACCCACCACTCAGTGTTGTTGGGAATCTCAAATGAAATTGCCAAGGTCTCAAATAACTTTGTGATTTTTCTGAAGCTGTTTCCTTATCCAAGATGGGGATAATAATATTTGTTTTGCATATTGCACATAGTTACAGTGGGGAAAAAAATTGGTTTGTAATTCTGAATATGTGAGTCAGCAGCTAGCATGGAAATAACACATCCAGAACATATAGTTCTTCTATTATAGTGATTCATATTTCCTCTTAGCAAATACTGGTTCTTTACTTCCTGATTGACTGTTAAATAACTTTGCATCTCTGAGAGATATATTTGTTTGCAGGAAAATATGTCATATCTGTTTATAAGATTTCTGGAAGTTATTACATTTAACTTCCATTATAAACTCAATGCCCTGTTTCTGTAACCTGGGAATGTTCAGACTGATCATTTTTTCACTGTCCTGTCACTGTTTTATGAATTTCATAATAAATCACTGTATCCTTAGAGTCTGATTTCCTGATTATTTTTATTTTTTAAACAACTAAATGAATTAAAATTAATTTTGTTTTGATAATATCTTGAGCTCAAAATAGTTGATTACTTCATCCTATACTATCAGAGTTGTAAGAAACCCTGGAGGTCCTTCTAATCCAATAGGATGTCCAGTAGATATCTTAAACTAACATGTCTAAAATGAACTCATTTTTCCTCCCCTCCACCTTCCTTATTACTATTGAGGGCACAATCATCCACATTTGATCATGTCACTCAATATAATTCAGTGGCTCTTATCATCTCTAGGATCAAATACAAAAATCCTTTCTTTGGCACTCAGTTCTTCATAACCTAGCCCTGCCCTTTCCAGTCTTCTTACGCCTTGGTCCCTACTCTTCATTACAGTGACATTGACCTTGTAATTGTTCCAGGAATAAGACACACCATCTCCTCTGTGGACATTCTCTCTGGTTATTTTCCATACCTGAAATACTCTCCCTCCTCTGCTCCAACTATAGACATCCCTCTATAAGATGTTGAGCAGAATAATGAGAAGCTAGTTCAGCTCTCTAATTATAATGCCTTTCCTCTGTTAATTACTGCCTATTTATCTTCTATATAGCATATTTATGCATATTTTAATGCTTATTGTCTCCCCTGTTAGACAGTAAGCTCCAGGAGGACAGGAGCTGTCTTTTGCCTCTTTGTGTCCCAGAATTTAGTACCTTTCTTGGCACATAGTAGGTGTTTCATAAATGTTTATTGACTTCATTTTATAATTGAGGAAACTGAGTCCCAGGGAAGTGAAGAGCCTCATCCAAAGTCATATAAGTTAATGGGAAAGCCCCAAAAGAGCAACCATAAAACACAAACTCTTTAGGGGAAAGGACTGTGTTGTTTGCATCAATGTATTATTCCCAGTGCCTTAAACATTACTTAATAAAGGGTGAATTGAATGGAATGGAAGTAATTTGAATAAAACTGAGCTTCACTCTATCTCTCTTTGCTTTCTACCCCTCCTTTCTACCTTTTCTTCCATATCCTCCTCCCTTCTCTCTCTCCTTCCCTCAGTTAGCTGGGTGGGCTGGAATCAGGAAGACCTTAGTTCAAATTCTACCTTCAACACTTACTAGCATGTGAACCTGGGCAGATCACTTAACTCTGTGTGCCTCAGTTTCCTGATCTTTAAAATGAGCTGGAATTGCAACTCATTCCAGTATCTTTGCCAAGAAAACTCCAAACAGAATTAGACACAACTAAACAATTCCTTCTCACCATTCTCTCCTCTACAAATGTGCAGATCTACTTTTGGAGTGATGATTCCTGCTACCATTAATTTTGATCTCTGAAGTGTAGGATTATACAAACAAGATTTATCTTTAGAAAGAACATTGTGGTCCAAGACAGTATAGCTCTGACAGGAAATGAGGTAACATAATAAAAACAAAAAATAATAATTCTTCACATTTATAAGCAGTTTACTAAGTTTCTTACTTATATTATTTCATTAGAAGCTCATAACAAACCTTTGCATTTTTTGATGTTATCTCCTTTTTAGAGATGAAAAAATCAAGGCTCTGAAAAGTGAGATGACTTACCCAGGCTCACAGAACTAGTACATGAGAAAGCTCGGCCTGGAATTGAAGGCATATAACCCCGTTACAGTGATTTTATTTTTAAAAATACTTCTGGGTAATCAGCACACGCCACCCGGTGATAATGTTTACAAGAAACAATCTAGGATAGGGGGCATGGTCTTTGCCAAGCGTGC
Organism: Myrmecobius fasciatus; assembly: GCA_023553655.1. Classification (NCBI taxonomy): domain Eukaryota; kingdom Metazoa; phylum Chordata; class Mammalia; order Dasyuromorphia; family Myrmecobiidae; genus Myrmecobius; species Myrmecobius fasciatus. The sequence goes on from JAJPUD010000865.1 coordinate 34,244, forward strand.
TTTAGGAGGTTTGCTGAGAAAAAGTGCTAAACTGGGGGGAGAATGTTTCCCTCTGGACCCTAGCCCCCATTAATGTAACTAAAGGATGGCATAATCCTTGATAGCTTTGTCAGGTGAGAATGCCTCTTTGATTGAGTTACAGAATTAATTAATCAAAAGTATAAAATAGGTGCAAGCAACTTAGTTAATCAAGCTGGGAAGGAGTGAACCTTCTGGATAAAGTTCACCTCTGGATTAATAAGTAGATAGATAAAAAAGATATAAATAGAGAAAATGTTGATATATAAAATTAGATATATCTTTGTATATATACAAATATATTTATACATATACACATGTATATATATGTATATTATGCATATAGGGACACGTGTGTATGCATGCATATGCAGTACACTTATGTTTATAGGTGCACTGTATGTATATGTACATGTGCATGTATATATGCATATATATATATACACAAAAATATGTATGTATCTACAGTGATAAAGTCAGATGACAGAATTCATTAGCATTGGTCAAAAAAATTAGGTCTATTTCATCCCATGCTGTCTCAAATCATGCCTCAGGCATTCACTAATTAACTGTGTGACCCTGAGCAAGTAACTTCACCCTGTTTGCCTCAGTTTCTTCAACAGTAAAATGTAGATAATAATAGCACCTTCCTTCTAGGGTTGGTGTGAGTATCAAATTAAAAAATATTTGTAAAGCCATTTGCACAGTGCCTGCCACAAAGTAGGCACTTAATAAATGCTTTTCCTTGTCCAAAAAAAAAATTAGGTCTACAATCACTGTGGATACATACATATTTTTGTGTATATATATATATATATATATGCATATATACATGCACATGTACATATACATACAGTGCACCTATAAACATAAGTGTACTGCATATGCATGCATACACACATGTCCCTATATGCATAATATACATATATATACATGTGTATATGTATAAATATATTTGTATATATACAAAATATATCTAATTTTATATAGCAACATTTTCTCTATTTATATCTTTTTTATCTATCTACTTATTTATTTATTTAATCCAGAGGTGAACTTTTCAACAATGGTTTTCAAGATTGCTTTGAGGACCTAAACCTTTTCACTTATATTCAGAGGAAAAAAAGCTTGGAAGGGAAAAGAGATGGAGGAATGCAAATGTCATGGAATCAGAGAGAATGGCCCAGGAACAAACATATATCTTTGTTTCTATAGTGCTTCAAGATTTAAAATATCTTTTCTTCACAACAATTCCAAGAGATATGTAAAACAAGTAGAATTATCCTAATTTTGCTTACGGGGAGACTGAGCCTAGAGAATATGGTAACAAAACTAATACAGATCAGGATTCAAATTCAGATCTTCTTATTTCAAATTCAAAGTTCTTTCCACATTATTCAACTTGTTATTTAACTTGTTTTAAAAACCAAAACTAACGTCCCTCTATCCTTAAAAGACTGATTACCTAAGAATTCCCCTACCTTGGTGGGTCATATGTCATACATATTTCCCATTACTTGGAACTGATAGACTCTTAGATTCCCTTAAAGTTAATATTGAATAAATGTGGGGAAAAAAATCACCCTCTGGTGGTGAAAATAAAACAAAAGAGAATAGTTATTAATAGAGCAATTCTTTTTTGATCAAACCCAAGTGACTTCAACCATTAATAAATCAGTAATTCCATAATATAGTATCTTGAAAATGGTAATAGAGGCTTAATAAATATTTGTAGAATGAATTTGAATTATATTGTAGTGATTTTCATTTCCCCTCTTCAGAATGAGGAAGAGTGGATTTAGAGATTGAAATTTGCAGGATTCCAAGCCTAGCTTCTTTTCCTTATCAAAACTTAAGTCAGTGATAAGGATTTAAGAATTCAGAAAGGTTCTTAGTGAATTCAGATCTAAGGTCTTTAACCTAGTCCTTGGAGTACATTCTAGTTTACCTTCTCACTGAAGTTTGGGACCTCTGTTGGTCGAACTGACCTAGAAATAATTTATAAACAGAAAGGCTATTCCTGAGTACGGCACTGATAAGATAAATCTTGCAACAGTGTTAAGGAGGATAGAAAAACATCCAAATATACAGTGAAGAGAATCATATTAATAAACATAGCAGATGCCAAGTGAAGTGAGCAGAACCAGGAAAACATCGTACACAGAAACAACATTGTGCAACGATCAACTTTGATAGACTTAGCTCTCCTTATCTATATAATGATCTAAGATAATTCCAAAAGATTGTTGATGGAAGATGCTATCCACATCCAGAGAAAGAATTATGAAGTCTGAATGCAAATCAGAACATTACTATTTTCACTTGTTTTTGTTTCTTGTGATTTTTCCCTTTTGTTCAGATTCTTCTTTTACAACATGACTAATGTGAAAGTGTGTTTGATATGATTGTACACATGTAACTTATATCAGATTGCTTGCTGTCTAAGGGAAGGGGGAGGAAAAGTTGGGAGGGAAAAATAGAAATCAAAATCTTATAAAAATAAATGTTGAAAACAAATTAAAAATTAAAAAAACAAACACAGCAAATTCTATCAAATTTAAAAGGCTCTAGACTTCGAGAAATGTAAAAGGTCATTTCTGTAGGCCCATAGATTTAGGTCTGGAGGGGGTCTTAGAGATCTTCTAGTCCAATCTCCTCATTTTGCTGAAAACTAAGGCTCTGAATTCTAACCTAGTGCTCTTTTCATTATGCTAAACTGCCTTATTATTGATGCACTCATCCAACCACCATTTGTTAAGCATCTGCTATGTCAAAACGTTCTAGGTTACCTTCTATTGGTAGGGCATAGCAGGGTGGGTGATACGATTGTGAATAAGACAAAACATGGTTTCTGCCCTCTAGAAGCTAATGATCTTGTAGAGAAGTTAAGCCAATTATAGAATATAAAATAGCAGAAGTCAGACTTTAATAAATAATCGCAAGAGACATCCAAACAAAATACTCTGAGAGAAGGGGAGAGGTGCTTTTTGATTGGAGGAATCAGCATGAAGGAGATTGCATTAAAAATGGACACTAAGGAATGGATCAGATCTTGACAGTCAGAGATGGTAGAATGTCTCAGTCAGAACAAAGGCAGAAGGCATATAATATAGTCAATTTGTCTCTCTTCTGACCTACCTGTCCCACAATCCTATACCTCCCATTTGAAAGTTCTTATGAGTGTAAGTATGCATTCTGTGGTCTAGCTTGAGGCTTCTGAAGTAATTTCAGAGACCTTGCCTAATCTCTGATTATGGAGGGGGTTCTGAAGATGAGAACTGATACCAGAGATGACAGGATTGGATTTTATTTAGAAGTAGAAGAAAAATGGGAAATTTTTTACCCTATTTCTCTCATTTATAATGAAACAATCATAGAGGTGAAATGACTTGTTTGAAGTCCCACAGGTAATCATGTAACAGAACCAGAATTCAAATCCAGATGGTCTAATCCTTTTCCCACTTGTATTTAGACTGTGAGCTCTTTGAGGATAGGGACTATTTTTTCCTTTCTTTGTATCCTCAGTGTTTGGTTTCTTTTCTTTCTTTTTTTTTTTTTTTGGTACCATGAACTCTTTGGGCAACTACTGATGCCTATAGACTCAGAATAATGCTTTTCAAATGCATAAAATAAAATACATAGAATTACAAAGGAAACCAGTCATGTTGAAATCGTTATCCATTTGCCCATCCATCCATCCATCAGCTATTCTTCCATTATCTATCTCTCCATCCATTCATCCATCTCTCCATCCATCCATCTACCTATCCTTCTATCTCTCTTTAAAAACAATTTCATGGGCTCCAACTTAAGAACATCTTCACTAGAATATATGTTACTGTACTTTGTTTCTTTCCTTTCCAGATATGTTCACCACTTCCATTTCACCAAATACAAGAGGCTTTAGTTGCAACAAACAATAATGAACTGACTGTTATGTTTCCTTAGGCAAATCATTTCACATTTATGGGTCTCAGCTTTCTCATTTGTAAAAGCAAGTTATACTAGATGATCTCTGAGGACACTTCCAGTTTTAACATTATGTATGTTTTTTGGTAAAAAACAATTTCTGTATTTATGGGACTTGCAACCAAGTAGGGGATGCTAATAATACAGAAATTGGTTTAATACAAAATAATTCATGACATATGCTTTAGAGAAGTACATCAATAAATTGACAAGCATCTTAAAAATACCTATTATGTACTTACACTGTGGTAGACACGGGGGATAGAAACACAAAAATAAATTACAGCTCTAGATGAGTATTCATTCTTTCCAAGGAAACATTTTCAGATAAAATTATATGCAAAAAACCCTACCCATACAAAATAAAAACAAAGTTATATTTGTTTTGTTGGCACTAGCCTTGTGTATAAGATGGATGAGAGCTGATGTCTCAAGGAAAATAGGGATTCTAAAAGGCAAAGGTGAGGAAAGACTGCATTTCAGTCATAGGGACAGCTTATACGAAGGCAAAGAGATGGGAAATGGGATGGCTTGTGTGAGGCACAATGAGAAGGCCAATTTGACCAGACTATAGATTGCATGGAGGAGAATAATGTACAATAATCCTGGAAAGGTAGGTTTCACCCAGGTTACAGAAAGTTTTAAATGACATATGGAAAAGTTTTATTTTATTTTAGGGAACCACTAGACTTTCTTGAGCAGTAGAGTGACACGATTTGATCTGTGTTTTAGGAATATTAATTTGGAATTTGGATGAGGAATATATTGAGTAGAAGAGACACTTGAGACATAATTATTATACAACTAGTACAATAATTTGGGGTAAAAGTGATGGTCACATCTAGGGTTCATATCAAGGTTCTATTTTTCCCTAGGTCATTTAATACAGTGACCTTGCATAAATCCCTTCTCTCTTAGAATCAGTTTCCTCATTTTCATGTAGCGATCATGGCTAAAGAGATATCCCCCTTGGCCCAATTTCCTACAAATTTTATTTTGGAGAGGAAGTTGGACATCACTCATGGGGAGAAATCACCTGAACTACCTTTTCTAGAATGCTGCATATCTAGTTACAGGATTGGGGAGAGAGGATCCTGGTGGGGAGAATTTCTATCGAAGAACTTTGATTAGTAAGGAGTTTTCAAAAAGACACAATCTCAAAAAAAGGAGAGGAAAGAAGTTGTATGGAAAGGGGATTGTTGGAGATATGGAAAGTAAACAAAGAAGTAAGGAGCTGGAATGGTGTTTAAGATTGGCATCCAGGGAGTCTTAAGATGTACCTTCAACTGCCATGAGATAGAGAGGTGAGTTAAAGTCTGTGGTCAGAGTGACATGGCTATAGGCCTTTTAGACCTAGAAGTCCCTCTGACACCCATTGACTCTGGAACCAAAAAGAGAGGCTTCAGCAAAGTCTTACTTGCCCTGGAAGGTTAGCAGATCTCCATGATGGTTGCCAGAGACATATTGAGGAGAAGTGGAAAAGCTCTTGCCATTTTGCATGCAAAGACTCATTTTTCCCTACCCAATCATAAGTTTTCCTGAGGAAATTTCTATCCTGTGCTTTACCTTGGGAGGGAATGTGCAATCAGTCAGTTGATAAATATTTATTATATATCTACTATCTGTCAATCAATGTGCTGAGCTCTGAATATATAAAGAAAAGTAAAGGACAGTTCACACACTCAGAGCTCACAGTCTAATGGGGGAGACAACATGTAAACAAGAATATAAAATCTCTCTCTCATCTCTCTGTCTCTGTTTCCATCTCTGTCCTCAATCTCTCTGTCTCTCTGTTTTTGTCTGTCTGTCTCTGTTTCTGTCTCTGTCTATCTCTACCTCTCTATTAAATTGAGAATAATCAAGAGAAAAAAAAACCCAACCCCCCAAAAAATCCAGTAGCATTAAGGGGGATTGGGAAAAGCTTTTTCCAGAAAGTGAAATTTTATCAGGGACTTGGAAAAAATTGAGAGAAGTAAGAAGGGAAAATTTCAAAGCACAGGGAGCAACCAGTGAAAATGCACAAATCTGGGAAATAGAGTGTCTTGTGTGAGGAAAAGTAATTCTGAGTATAAGTCTCAGAGACCAATTTCTACTACTTTATTTCTTCCAGCTATTTACATTGTTTTAATTTTTAATTATTTTTGTTATCAGATTTGGGGTCTCTTTCATGGTCTAGTAATAAAGAATATCGAATTGAATGGAGTCTCAGGTTTGATAAGTTGCTGTTTCTCAAAACAGTGGCACACAAATTTAGCAAAAGGCTTTATAGCGAGACTTGTAAACTTTCAGGGTTTTGTGTAACAAGTGTAATGATGTAGGGCTAATTTCTCTTCAGACTTGGCTATTTTAAAATTTGGAATGGCTCATTTGATGGATGTAAATATGTGGAATAAAAAACCATATTTCCAATGAAAAGAACAGGAATTGATTGAGTCCTTAGCATAGAAAACAGTCTTGCCTCCTAAGCATAAATTGTATCTATACTTGTATCTATACTTTTTTCTGTCTATGCCTTTATGTGATCAAATGGGAAAAACTTGGGACTTAAACCTGGGAGACTCTGGAATTATGTGATTTTTGAGCAAATGACCAGTGCCTAGTTTATGCCCTTAACTGCAGAGGTGAAAATTTGAAAAGTAATTTAGTTAGTTGACACATGCCTGAATAAGGCCTCTGATTAAATGGATCCAGCCTCATGCCAGGAAATTTGCTGGAAAGAAAAGGCTAAGTTTGAGGGCATTAACCTTCTTGTTACCCTGCCTTTATTTATTTGTTTGTTTATTTTATTTTATTTTTTTATTTTTTTAAAGAGCTTTGGAATCTCCTGCTCAGGAGAAGGTGAACCTTAGAGGCAAGAGCCAAAGGAAGCAGAAGTGAGAAGGCTTCTGCTGCTCTTAGGATAAGGGTACTTACTCTTTGGCAAGGAATTGGTTAAAAAACTCCAAAACATACCAGTATCCTCATGGAGGATTTCAGCTGAGTTAGAAGCTTGGAGGAAGTGGAAACCAATTTAAACTACATAGCAGTAAGCACTAATGCTCAGAGCATTTTCCAATGGACCGGTTTTTAGCAATGGGTAGTAGGAGAGGGTCTAGCAGAAATGACCAGACTGAGACCAAGGACAGTGCAGAGACATTTGAATTCCTGAAGCATGGAAGAGGTATTAGTGTTTCCCTTTTGGAATGCACCCTGGATACATGTGCCCTTCCCTATTTACAACCTCTGTGTGTGTGTTCACTTTCCTCATTAATACCATATGTACTTGTAGGAAAATATGCTTTAAGCTTTCCAGGGAAATGATTTACTGTGACTTTTCTTACTTTGCCATTTCAGTAAATACCTTGGTATTTAGCAAAATGCATCCTCAAATTGTTAAATTGAAAGGTAAAGACATTGGCAGAAGCTGGTGAAATAGTTTTAGAAGTACAGCTCCACCTATTACCTCTAATCTTTTGTAGTTATCCCCAAGGCTATGGGTGTAAACTGGAGGGTGGAGTGCCTCGGAGGAATGCTTTACACATAAAATAGGAACCTGAACAATCCTAAATACCTTATAACCCTTACATTCAGTTTGCTGTTATTTCAGTTTAACCTATTTGGAAGGAAAGAAATAAGCATTTATTATGTGCCTACTATGTGCCAGGCCCTGTGCTAAATGCTTTTAAAATTTTTTCTCATTTCATCCTTTCAACAACTCCGTGAGGGAGGTGCTATTATTATCCCCAATTTAAAATTAAGGAAATTGAAGGAAACAGAGATTAAATGAGTTGCCTCTGGTCAAATAGCTAATAAATTTCTGGATCTAGATCTGAATTTGGGTCCTCCTTACTCTAGGCCATTGCCCTATCCATGGAGCCATAGAGCTACCTCTGCTAGATTAGTTTACCAAGGGTAACCTGAGTAGGGAAGTATTATGAGTCCTACAGAGTTGCTTGTCTTACTAGTGTACCTTTACAGGTTTCAAATGCCTCACTCCCCCAAAAGAGACCTAATACCCTGGAAAGTGAAATATGTATCTCGTTAAACTAGGAAACACTTCTTGGTTTCATGAATAAATTATCCCTAATCTTTCACAAAACTCCAACCATTATCTAGTTCTGCTGAATGAATTTGCTACATGGGACTTATATTCAAACTTGAATTGAAGCCAATGAGATATAACTTGGGAGTGGGTTTATTTCATATATGAAATATTTGAATTTGGTTCATTGGTTTTGGATTTTGAGCAATTTGGAATTACATATCATATAACTGTAACTTGGAACAAAGAATTTTAGAGCTGAGAGGGCCTAGAATGCAGATTATTAGAATTTGAAGGAAAAATTAGAGGTAATATAATGTGGTTCTTTCTATTGACAGGGAAGAACTTTGAAGTCTAGAGAAGGGAATGATTTGTTCAAGCTCATATAGTAAGTCTGTGGCACAACTCATTGCCAAATGTAGGGCATTTGGATCCCTAGACTATCATTCATTCTTTCTTTTTTTTTTTAAGTATCATTTTATTTTATTATTTTAAAAGTAAATTTCATTAGTACATTGTAGTTTTGTTATTCAGTCATTTCCCACATGTCTGACTCCTTGTGACCTTGTTTGAGGTTTTCTTGACAAAGATACTAGAATGGTTTGCCATATCTTCCCTAGTTCATTTTACAGATAAGGAAACTGAGGTAAACAGTGTTAAGGGATTTGCCCACGGTCACACAGTTAGTAAATATCAGATTTGAACTTATGAAGATGAATCTTCCTGATTCCAAGCTCAGTGCTTTATCCACTGGACCACCTAGCTGCATTGTGACATTTGTGTCACAATAACTTCTAGAAATCTTCCTGCCCCCGTTTTAAAATTAAAGCCTCCTTTGCAATGAAGAAAACCATTCAAGCAAAAATATCTAACTGATAATGTATAAAACATTCTACCTGGTAATCCCTGCCTTTCTCCCAAGAGTATATCTCATTTTCTGTTCTCTGAAATCATTATTGATAGTTTTTACTTACTCAAAGTCTGAATTCCTTTGTCATAATCATAGCAGATATTGTTGCTAGCCCTCTTTCTGATTCAAAATGAAGGGTTGGGAAGTGCTTAGGATGTATATATCTAAGATTCACTAACTTTACAATATTATACAAATCTAATTTTTTGTCAAAAAACCCAATCCCTTTATTAAATGTTCCCTTGGAAATAACAAATCTCTTGCTATAGTCATTTCAGCAGATGCAGATGTTTTTGTTTTTGGACATGAGTGCTTTCCTGACATCACTGAAAGCCTTGGCAATGGGTTGAGTGGAATAATGGTGATGGTGGATCAACTTTGTAAGAATTTAGATAAATGAAATCTAAAATTTGAGGAACTGAAGTGATAAGGAATGGAAACAGATCATCGTTTCAGTTCAAAAAAATTTTTAAGTGCCAATTATGAGCCAGGAGCTAAGTTGGAGCTGTGACACAAAGAAAGTCAAAAAAACGGACCCTATTCTTAAGGTACTTGAGGTCCAATGTTGGGGCATGGGGGAGGTGGGGGGTGGGAGAGTGTGACACAAGTAATCAACTATGTGCAAACAAGATAAAAGATGAATTGTGAAAATCTCAAAGGGAAGGCAGTGAGCTTAAGGAAGCTTAGGAAAGACTTCTTGTAGAATTGCTGTTTGTTTTTTGGAGAGGCAATTAGGGTTAAGTGACTTGCCCTGAGTCATATAGCTAGTAAGCATTAAATGTCTGAGGCCAGATTTGAATTTAGGCCTAATCTATCCATTGTGCCATCTAGCTGCCCTAGAAGGTAAAATTTTAACTGAGACTTGAAGGAAACCAGGGAGTCAGGAAGTAGAGATAAGGTGGGACAGAATTCCACATTTGAGAGATAGCCACTGAAAATGCTTGGAGTCAGAAGATGGATTGTCCTTTGAGAAACAGCAAGGAGACCAGTATTATTGGATTGAAGAATAGTACATAGAGGAGTAAGATGTAAGAAAACTAATTAGAAAGGTAAGAAGGGTTCATTCGCTTCTGAAAGATTATAAAAGCCAAACAGAAGATTTAATATTTCATTTTGGAAACAATAGAGAATCAAAAATAACTCACCTAGAATCAGATAGCTAATAGTCAAACCAAATTCTTTGGTCTCAAAACTAATTTCTTTCCACTATGCTAATAAGTTTTCTGGTAAGACCTGTATTTTAGGTAGATTAATTTGATAACTGAGTGGAAGAAAAACTAGAAAAAAGAACAGAAAGGAATTTGAGGCAGGGTCCAACCATCAAATACAAACAGAGGACAAGGGCATGATCTGATTTCCTTCTTTCCTCCCTCCTTTCACTTCTCCCTCTGTCTCTCTTTCGGTGTGTATTTCTCTCTGTCTCTGTCTGTCTCTCTGTCTCTGATTTTGTCTGTGTGTGTGTGTGTGTGTGTGTGTGTGTGTGTGTGTGCTTGTGTGTTCATACATTTCCTTTTTACTTATATAACCCATGCAATTAATTCATCTTGCCAACATACATATATCTTCCTCTTGTCTGAGCTTGTAAAAATAAGTGAATTGATTTCAAAACTCTCAATTCACAAATAAATCCCTTCATTTAATTTTCTTGCAAGAAGAGGGACTGACTCAGGTTATTTCTTGCATATGAGTATAGCTAACATTACTAAGTTACTTAAATTTATATTAAGTTTTTTTGAAGTCTCTTGAATAGAAATATAAAAAACATTTTAATATAAATTATTTTTCAACTAAACTAAATGAATGGTGCAAATTAGAATAAAATTCCATGAGGGCAGGAACTGTATTGCTTTTTTTCTTCTCCCTTGTCTTGCATAGTATCTATAAAAAGCATATACATCTTTAATTAATATTTGTGGACATCATTGGACCTCATTTTGTTCTTTGGTAGAGTATTGGAGTTTCTTGGATAAGCCAGGGCTCTAGAATTTATTTTCCTGTACTTCTTGTTTCAGAGTGGACTGACTAGCTAATTTGATAGGAGATTTAGAATACCTAATACTCCTCTACATTTTGGCCCCATTTGTAACTAAATATAAAACCTGGGAATATACATGGTATAATGTCACAAATAGTCCTTGAGGAGCTTCCACCAACTTCTTCACTTCTCTTGCCAAAGAGAACATCTGCGTATATATACCTTTCTACAGCTTCAATGCCTGAGGAGGGAGAGATAACCTGGCCTAATATTAATACTATTTTTTTCTATTTTATTACTCTCTAACATTTTCCTTGCCAACTATAATTGGATAGAAGAGTTTAATTAGAACCAGGAAGGAAAATTTACCCAGTCATCCACAGAGTTCTTATTTACATTCTCCTTCATAATTTCGATGTTGTCTAACCTCTAGGTAAACTAGCCATGACAAGCACAAGTGTTATCCTTTGTTCTTTGATTAGCCATTAAAAGGGTGTAGGAAAGTATCAGGCAACATGCAAAGAATCCAGAGGTCCCTTCCCAGAGGGCTCTCTGAATCACTATAGGCATAAACATGGTAATTTATATGAAAAAACAAAAAACAAAAAACAACCAAAAAAAAAAAAAAAACCAAACCTGAAAACAGTCGGTGACGATGACCCATCCATGGATAATGTAATTTTGGTACTCCGTGGAGAATAGTTTGCTTCTGAGTGCTTTGGAAATAGGAAAGAGTTTTTATGTACATTGGCTGTATTCTGAGGTTATATAATGCATAGAAGGTATGAACCAACATGCACTACTAGAAGATGTTGACTAGAGGGTTGAATCTGAAATCAGTAAAACTTGAGATCAAATCCTGCACACACTTATCAGTTTTTGTGAGAAAGTCATTTAATCCTGTCTGCCTCAGTTTCCTCATCTGTAAAATGGAGTTAATAATCCCAGGATTGTTGGGAGGATAAAATGAGATAATACTTGAAAAATGTTTTGCAAAACTTTAAGTACCATAGAAATATTAACTAGCTATTGTTTCAAGAAAGAGATGTATAGTCCTGGGGACCATATGGTGCAGAAGAAAGAAAAATAAATTGGAGTAAAAATCTCGAGTTCAGATCCTTTTGTGACTTAGACAAATCTCTCTTCTCTGGACCTCTCTTTTCTTATGTCTGGTGAGAGTGTTGGAGTGGATAATCTCAAAGGTACATTTATTCCAACTCCCAAGCTATGAGTTGAGATTATGTTTTAGAGAAGCAAGTGTTAAATGATGAAGGTGATTTGGAAATAAGTTGGCATTTTAAAAGTGATTTGTGTTGTTTTGTTTCCATGTTTTTTATATTTTTAAATTTTTGCCTGGTACACTTGCTGCCTAGCAACTCTGATTTATTTCCTTTTAAAGCACAATGTTATCTCAGTTTATATGTGTAGGCTGCTTAGCAGGAAGTAGTCTTTAAACCTAGGTTGGTGACATTTCATATTTAGAAATATTTAGACCTTGGAAATAAGGTAGAATTTTATTGGGACATGATAAAAAGAATATAACTTAATATGAAACTCATCAAAAATATAAATTTATAATTTTAATTTATTGCTTACTGTACTTGTTAGTTTAAACCATGAACCCCAAAATAAATGATTAGGTTTCTATTAAAGAATCAGAGAACCTTTGGATTAAAAATTATACGTAAAAGTTACCTAGTCCATCCTCTTGTCCTCAAAGAAGACTTCTATTCATCTCAGAAAAAAACAAAAGATCATCTTCTTTTAAAGTTTTCCAGAGACCATTCTAACACTCACTAGAATGAATGAATCTAGCTACAATATGATAATAAGAAAAACTTATATCCAATAAGTTAAAATTTTAAAAATCAGTTTTAATGTATTATCAGTGACACAGGAAGTTTCTGACTTATCAACACCTGATTTATAAATAATGAATATGAATTGCTCTGGAATCCCCACCTCCTTCTAGCCTCCTCTAAATAACTGCCTTGTCTTATATCAGAACTTGTTAATAATGATTGTCTTAGATAATGGGTTTCTATTAAGATGCTAGATAGTTATATAAGGCATGAGCATGGGAAACACGATCATTTTATTTTTCTTTATTTTATTTTCAAAAGCCAAGTGGAATACTACTTTATGGACAACAATAATAACTGGAATTTATAGTACTTTTGTGGGTTTTATTAAGTAGTTTTAGTCATGTCCAATTCTTCGTGACTTTTTTTTTTCTTGGAAAAGATACTACTATTTCCTTTTCCAAGTCATTTTACAGATGAGGAAACTGAGGCAAACATGGTTAAGTGACTTGCCTAGAGTCACACAGCCAGTAAGTGTTTGAAGTCACATTTGAATTTAGGAAGATGGGGCCCAGTCCACTGCACCACCTAGTGCTTTAGAGTTTGGCAAATTCTTTATATACATTATGCAGTTGGAATCTGTGAAGTTGGTTCCACAGCCATTATTACCCCTAGTTTACAGATGATATAACTAAGACTTGGAAAGATTGTGACATGCTCACAATCACATAACTGTGACATAAGTGTCATAGGTGGAATTTGAAATCAATTCCTTGTAATTGTAATTTCCACACTATATCTCCTACATGACCTCCTTTGTACTAGCCTTAATCACTGAATGGGAATTTTCCATAGCCTGTTAAAGCCCTTACTTTAACTACTGCATCCAAGGCCATCTCCAGACATCCTGATCTATATCTGGCCCCTGGACCCAAATGGCTCTGGAAGGAAAACTGAGGCTGGTGACTTTGTATGGTCCTTCCTCACTTAAATCCAACTCGTTTGCATGTTATGCTATCACCTCCTTAATGTCATGGTTCTCTTAGGGAACAAAGAAAAATACTGCCATTATTTATGTGCCATAATTTATGTGTCTAATGTTGGCATTTCATAAATGGATGTGGAATTAGTTAAATATGTGAACCCAAGGTGGAGTGGATCAATGCAAACTTGGAGGGTCCCTAGGGATCTATGTTTGATCCTCTGATATTTAATATTTTTTTCAATATTTAGCTAAAGGCATCAATGGTGTGTAGCAGATTTATTGACAACACAAACCTGGGGGGGATAGCTAACATACTGGATGGCAGAATCAGAAATAGAAATTATTTGGATCTCTTTAAATATTTGATCCAATCAAATAAGATTTTTTAAAAGGCAGACTTTAATAAGGATAAATATAGTATTAAACTTGGATTCCAAAAATAAGTCTCACAAGTTTAGTTCTTTTGAATAAATATCTTGGGATTTTAGTGGGCTTCAAACTTAATATGAGTCAATATTGTGAGATTAGGACCAAGATAGCCAATGGGAACTATTGAGAAAGTCATAGTACCCCAGACTAAAGTGATAGTCACATTTGGAGTTCAGTTCTGGTTATACTGACTCAGGAAGGACATTGATAAGCTGAAGAGAAAATAGAGAAAAGCAAACAATATTTAAGAGCCTGAAGTTCATGCTATTTGAGGATTTAGTTGGAGGAATTGGGTTTAGAAGGAATTAGTTTATTTCTGGGTTTAGCCAGAAGAAGAAAGAACTTAGTGGGAACATGCTAGCTACTTTTTAACACTTAAGAGGCTGTTACCTAAAAGAGGGATTCGACCATTTTACTTGGCCTTTGAGTGCAGAACTTGAAGCAGGGAATAGAAGTTACAAAGAAACAAGATGGGAAAAAATGTCAGGAAAATCTTTGTAACAATTATGGCACCTCCATGATGGAATAGGCTGCCTTTGGAAGTGGTGGGGTCTCACTCATTGGAAGCCTTAAGCAAAGAGAGGATTATGTCATAGAGAGAATTATTTTTCATTTATCAGATTGAAATAGATGTCTATCTGTTTAGATTCCTTCCAACTGAAAATCTGTGAAATCATTACAGCATGATTTTGTTTGAATATTCTCTTTTGATACTGGAAAGAACTTTACTTGGAGTCTGAATTTATCTTTATTGAATGAGATTTTTTTTCTTCACCAATAGATGTGGACATAACTTATTTTGGAATAGTGTTCTCAACAAAATAATAATAATAATAATTTTAATTAGCCACTTTCTGTTCTTGATAATTTCCCTTGCTGAACTTCCCTCCTCTCCAATCCAAATAGTCATCAAGCCCTGCTGATTTCTTTTTGTTTGTTTGTGTGTGTATAAAAAATGCCTAAGAGGCTCATAGATTTCTACCTCTGAGTCTTGACTCATTCACTTTCTCCTACCAGGAAGGTCCTCCCTCATCCTTTCCAGTTTACTTGTCTAAGTTTTAAATCATTATTTCAGGGTAAGTTACACTGTCTTTATGTCTGTTCCCCTAACCCCTAGCCCACAGATATCTTTCTTTCTTCTTAACACCTTTAAGAATTAAGTTCACTTTCATTTATGTGGAATTTACATGTTATGTTGTATCATATTTTGTTTATGCTCATGTCTTTTATCTCCAATTAGATCTTTGACAGGGAACTACCTTAGCATCATCAGTATATAACACAATGTATACACTAGGCATGCAATAAATGTCTATTTTAAATTATGATACTGTCTTAACAATTCTTCTAGTCTAAGTCATACCTTTTTCTCCAGCCTTGAGGGTAAATTCTTTTTTTTTTTAATATATAAAGCTTTTTATCTACAAAACATATGAGTGACCTTTCAACATTGACCTTTGCAAAAACTTTTTTTTTCCCAAGCTTTTCCTTTCCTTCCCCCCACCCCCCACCCCTAGATGACAGGTAATCTAATACATGCTAAAAAGGATAAATTATATGACAAATACAATATATGTATACATATCTATACAGTTATCTTACTGCACAAGAAACATCAGATCTAGAAAGAAGAGAAAAAACAACCTAAGAAGGAAAACAAAATGCATGGAAATATTCACAGAAAGCGTTAAAATGCTGTGTTGTGGTTCACTCTCAGTTCCCACAGGCCTCTCTCTGGATGTATATGACTATCTTCATCGCTGAACAACTGGTTTGAATCACATCATTGTTGAAGAGAACCATGTCCATCAAAATTGATCATCGTATAGTCTTGTTGCTGTGTATAATGTTCTCCTGGTTCTGCTGATTTCACTCAGCATCAGTTCATGCAAGTCTCTCCAGGCCTCTCTGAAATCCTCCTGTTGGTCATTTCTTACAGAACAATAATATTCCATAACATTTGAGGGTAAATTCTTAACAAATCTGCTGGTCTTTTGCTGTTCTTAAACTTGCTAGCATCTGACTAATAATAATGTTGGATCCTTATCACAATATGGATGAGATTTGCCTGATGGAAGAAATATCATAAGGTTATAGGATCATAGATATAAGGCAAGAAGAGATATTGCCTTATATTTGAAAATTTGAAGCCAGATTATATGATTGCAGATTCTTTGCTCTTTCCCTTGTATTATATTCTGTTGATAGATGACCACCTTGAAAGGTGGCCAGATGGAGTGACCATCAAGGATGCTATGCAGAGATTAAGCCAAAGAATTTATCACTGTCAACCCATACAGAAGGCTAGGGAGGAATTATGAAATGGAGATGGGAAAACAGCAAATGACAATTTGTCTCTCCTATTATCACCACTGCCTGAGGCAGGTTGTGTGTGTAGGTGTGTGTGGGGGTGAGATTGACCACTTTCCTGCTAACTACAATTCATTCCTTGTTGTGCTGCATTTTCTTTTATGTGGTCCCCTCAAAATTAAGCATCTGATAGAATAGGACAACAGGAGGAATAAAGTGTGAGCACCACAATTTCTGTGAAATCTTATGCAAGGATCTATTTTTCTGTCATTTGATTTATTGTGGAACTAGCTTGATTTTGTACATGCCCTCAGTCCATGGAGCCATGTTAAAGTCTTTTTTCACTTTATGTCAGTAATTCTCAAATGTAAAGCCACAAATCAGTTGAGTGTGTGACTTTAAAAGAAGAGGGAAAATCCAACTCTGAAATGCTTTATGATTTCATTACTGTACAAGTGAAAAGAACTGGAAGATAGCTAGACAATAATTTCCATGTTGGATCTGAGACTTTTCAATGACTACAAACTCAATAAATCAACAATTGTGATAAAGCAAAGAGCTAATATGATCTTAGATTGTACTAATGATAGTGTTCTCTGAGTGACAAGGATGATAATCCCTCTGTCCTCTGACCTGATCAGACCACATCTCAAGTTTTGTATTCTGTTCTGGGAGCTGCATCTTGGATTAGACAATGACAAATTGTTTGAGTTCAAAGGGGGACAGCCAGGATGGTGAAAAAATTGTAAACTGTGCCAGAACAGGATCATTTGAAAGAACTAGAATGTATTTAACCCCCTTGAAGACTCAAGGGAGAAATGATGGTTCTCTTTAAGTATTTGAAATGTTGTCCTCTGGAAGAGGCATTAAAATTGTTTTAATTTTTCCCTAAAGAGAGGATTTAGGAAAAATTGCAAAGCTATAGGTTTTGCTCAATAAAAGGAAAATCTTCTGAGCAATTAAAGCTATTTAAGTGTGTACAACTATACCCCTTATTGGGTAGAGGGCTCCCTATCACTACGGAGCATGAATGTGTGCTTGTGATGATGCTGCAAAGAATATGTTTATTCAGGTACACATTAGACTAGATGACTCTTCTAACTGTGTCTATAACTGTGACTATATGATTTCTACAAGCTATGGTTCCTTATGAGGCAGATCAATGGTCCAGTGAATAGAATGCTGGACTTGGAGTCAGGAAAAATTATATTTGAATCCTGCCTCAGATACTTCTAGCTTATATGCCCCTATGCAAATCTCTGTTTCCTCATCTCTAAAATGGGGTCAATAATAGTGGCTACATTACAAATTTGTTACAAAGATCAAATGCGAATATATATTTTTATTGTATGTATGTATACATATAGCCATATACATACACATACATGTGGATGTATTGCTTGTCAAATCTTAAATTGTCATGTCAATATTAGCTGCTATTATTATTTTATTCCAGCCCATGAAGTAATTACATTATTCTCTGACAAAGCAATATTCCTTCAGGTGGACTTCTGTTCTTAATATTATCAAACTTTCAACTACCTACAAATATTTGATCATTTCATTTTTTTATTCATTTTTTCTTAAACTGCATTTATACTTCAAAAAAGTATTCTGATTAGAGAATTAGTAATTAATAACATTAGTAACAATAATTATTAATTAATAATAGTCTTGCATTTGAAGAAGAAAACTGTATTCAAGTTTTGGTTGTGAAGACTCTATTGACCATGTATGTGACTATGAGCAAATAACTTGGACTTTCCTCACAGAGTTGTGAGGAAGGCCCTTTTCACATTATAAAATGCTTGGGAAATGTGAGCTATATTTATTATTACTGTTTATATTGGCTGTGGTTTTTATTAAAAACAATTCTTTTATGACAATTTCAAAATTGTTTTGAGGAGGTTGTGATTTGGAAATTAGAGAAAGATCAGAGTAAATTAAAGTCTAATTTTAAAAAGAACTTCCAGTTCAATTAAATTCTCAATGAGCATTTATGTGGTGTCTATTAAATGCCATGTACCATTTATGGATATTATATTATTATATATCTTATATATTATATATCTTATATTTAGATGAAAATTAGATATATGATTTCATTAATATGTGGAACTCTTCTTAGATAGGAAAAATTCCTCACTCAATGAAGATCAGTATCTTCTCTGCAACTTAAATTTTTAGAGATATCTAGGGTTTTGGGAGATGAAATGATCTGCCCTATGTTATGCAACCTTTGTTTATAAGAAGTAGAATCTGAACCCAAGTTATCTCAGGTGGCTCAGTGGCATAATAGATACAATACTGAATCTGGAGTCAGGATAGATCTGAATTCAAGCCCAGCCTCAGGTACTTCTTAGAAAGACTGATACTTTTTTCTGCTTTTGTTTCCTCATCTGTAAAATAGGTATAATAAAAAAAATAGCATTATCTTTCAGGGTTGTTGTATCATATGACATAATACATGTAAAACATTTTCTAATCCTTCAAATGTTATATAGTGTGAACTGTTATTATTCCTGGCTGCAAGTCCAGCTCTCCACACTTTTTGTTTTAGATTGAGCCTATGATTTCATCAATTAGGGAACTCCTAATAAGGATCTTTCACAAATGTAGATTGATGCCTTCTCTATAACTTATAGTCTCATAGAGGCACCTGGTGCATTGAAGAGTTACTAGCTTGTACTAGTTTATAAAGATGAAAAAATCATGTAGCTCTTAACCTCAAGAAATGCTCAGTCCAGTGAAAAAATATCACAAATGCAGACAGAAGTATGATCCAAGGTTGAATATGATAGAAGGAAAGGAAAGATCTGGGCTAATTGCTCTAGGAAAATTTGACCAGAGAGAGAGAGATCACTTTCATCTGAGAGGATCTGGAAAGGTTTCACATGAGAGGTGGTACTTGAGCTGAAGCTCAAAAGAAGGGAAGTCTCAAAATTTGCAGTTCATCTAAAAACCTAGAGTCATGGGGATTGGAAGGAAAGGGAGGAGGGGCAAATATAGGATAAGATTGGGGAAATAGCTAATAACTCATTCTGAGATATAATCAATTTTTTAAAGGAAAGTAATATTATTGTAGAAGTTAGGGTAAAGGATTAGTGTTAAACAAGACTGGAAAGGCAGCTTGAAGCCTAATTGTTGAGAACCTTAAATGCTCAAATAAGGATTTTATATTTTATCCTAAAGACAATGAAAAGCCACTGAAGTTTTCTGAGCAGGGTAATGACAAGATCAGAAATGTATCCTAGGACACAGAGAGCCATTCTATAGTTTCATTTTGAAAGGTTCTCTGCTTGCTGCTTTATTAAAACTGAAGGCAAGAACTCAGAAAAGCAAATTATTTTTACACAATGATTGTATGGGCTCTGCTATGTCCTACTATGAGTAGAAATGTTGTAACAGAAATAAAAATGAAAATACTGGATCCTGGAAATATAATGGCCTCTGGTGGAAGTACTGGGGATTGCCATATGGGTAGAAAGAATTCATATAAGAGCAAGACTTAAGAATTTTTATTGTAGATATGAGATTAGAGTATGTGGAAACCATTTATGGAATAGTTGTTTATTAATTGATTTTTAATAAAATAATATAGAATTTTTAATTCACAGAAATGAGCTTAGAATATTTGGAAACCATTT
This sequence comes from Myrmecobius fasciatus, assembly GCA_023553655.1. Classification (NCBI taxonomy): domain Eukaryota; kingdom Metazoa; phylum Chordata; class Mammalia; order Dasyuromorphia; family Myrmecobiidae; genus Myrmecobius; species Myrmecobius fasciatus. Next base: position 54,310 of record JAJPUD010000865.1, read on the forward strand.
ATGGAATAGTTATGGATTAATTGATTTTTACTAAAACTTAAGGATCAACTAGTATTTGAATCAAATATCTGCAAAAGTACTTAGGACAGAGCCATGCAACCAGTACAAACCTCCCATGTATCATGGTATAGTTGGATAAGCACTAGATTTGGAATTAGAGAATCTCGGTTTGGATATTATTTCTGCTGTTAACTACCTATGTAACTTTGAACATGGTCTTCCTGGGCCTCATTTTCCTTATTCACTAAAATGGAATCAAGATTAAATATTTTCTAACTTCTCTTCTAGCTTCATATACTATGACCTAAATTTCTAGCATGAATCATGAGATACTTTCAAAATCCCTTTAAGATCTTACCATCTAGTTTATGAAATGTAGCATGCCTACTGAGAACAAAAAGCAAAGGAGTATATAATTATATAATTTATTATATTATATACATAATATATGATATACATATTACATAACCATGAATCTTAGAATTATAAAATGTTAGAACTCAAAGGGATATTACAGATAATCTAACTTTGATTTTACAAATGTGAGGTCAAGAAGTATTAACCAACTTGCCCATAATCATATAAAAGAGCTAGAATTTCAACTCAAATTTTCTGACATTATCCAAGGCTATTTCAAGTGTCAAATTGGGTAGTATGGATAACAAGTACAATAGATTTAGATAGGAGAAACCAGGAAAAACTTCAAAGAAAAAGTACAATTTGATCTATGTTTAGAAAGATTAGTAGGACAGTCAGGAGGGAAAGTGGGAAGGGAATAACAGGAGCAAAGATATGATGCTCTTTAGCATTGTGAGTAGGAGGGACAGAAAGGACACTGCTTTGAGAATGGAATTTTACAGTAAAAATAGAAATGGCAAAAAAATCATACAGTATTTATTTTTAATTTGATTTTTTAAATCAGTAAGTTGAGGATTTTTTTTTTCTTATTGAGTGATGATAAATTATCTTATAAAGACAAGAATTTCAACCTAGGTCTTCTTGACTCCAGGCTAAAACACTGAGGAAAACGTTGAAAATATAAAGAAAATATATTCTAGAGATAAAGTTTGTGTGTGATGGAATAAATCTGTCAAGTAATACTGAAGAATTGATAACATGTTCTATAAAAGGGTTTTTTCCCCAAAATCTCTGAGCTAGGTAAAATTTATTTATTAGAATAAATAAAACCAAGATTACTTGTTTGATTCTTATATGGATCAGTTATTCCACACAAAGAAAACACTATTCTCCAGTCACCTCAATAGAGTATCAGTCTCTTGGGAATGCGTATCTTTAGTTAAAAAAGATAGTTGAGGCTGTCTTTTTGCTTTCTTTGATTCTCTGGCCCTTAGCGTAGTGTGTGGCATGTAGTAGGTGCTTAATACATCCTGTTAACTTGATTTATAAAATATGTTTCCAGGGAGAGGTCTTGATTATATAGTAGGAGATTACTCTTTTTTTCCTTCCAAAAAAACAACCAAATAAAAAACACTTAATCTGGAAGAGTCAATGAGTCTGTGCATGTATATTCTGCAAAGATTAAGACTTAAGAAATATTTTTAGAGAAAGAATAAATTTAAAGCCATACCTCTTGGAATTCCATTGAAAGAAAATAAATCCTCAAGACTTCCCCAACCCCCTCTAAAAAGCCATCCACTAAAATTCATATATACTTAAGCCTCTAATAACTTTATAGCTTATTTTCTGTAGGTACCAAGTTGTGCAAAGTTATTTATGTTCCTTTGAACTAAATTATGTTCTAATGAGAAAGTGATCCTCCTTCCCTGAGACTCTTCAGCAGCAGCCCAGCCTCTTTCCACTGAAATTTTAGTCTTTAGCCTTGGAATAAGAGCAGATGTTATAGTCTTCACAAAACACCCACTCACTTTGAATTGTGAAATAATGTAATGAGCTTATTTTCTCTCAGTGACAGAAACTAAACTGGAGCTTGTCTGGACAATTTTGTAACTTGCATGCCAAATCAGTTTGGGGAAATTGGCTTTATTTTTCATTCAACATAGTTACCTATGTTGTCATTCCAGGAATCCTTGGTATTGCTATGGGATTATATACCATGAAGTTTTTCTGACTTTACAGGTCTTCTCATTGTTATTTAGATACAACACAAATGAATATGGTATCATAGAATGGAACATTCTATATTACCATAGATGATGCAATGAAATGGTGGAATCTCAGAAGGTCATTCAATCTATTGCTCTATCTCCACTCTAGACAGAATATGTAAGTGATTCATCAATCATTAATTAATCCTAATGGTTTAATTAGGAGGTTCCATGACCCCATCTTTACCGTTAGGGGAACCCAGTGGCATTATATCTATTGATACAATCCCTCTGGCTATTTTCAAACTAAGATAAAGAAGAATAACTATTATGATATATTTTACTAGGATAACTTATCTCAGTATGTTAAAATCTTATCTTGCCTTACAACTTCTAACATGTCTAGAGAGGCAGCAAGGACTTTTGGAGAGAGAATTGCTTCAGAGTCAGGTTCAAGTTCTGGGTTTCTGTTTTTTATATATACTGATTGAGTGATTCTGGTTAAAACATTTTGCTATATACTATCCTAACCATATATTACTTTTGTTCCAGGGCTAAAGATTAAAGCTAAATACTATAATCTCAGTGGAAAGAGGCTGGGCTGCTGATGGAGAGTCACAGGGAAAGAGAATCACTTTCTCATTAGAACATGGTTTAGTTCAAAGGGGCATGGATAACTTTGCACAACTTGGCACCTGTGGAGAATGAGCTATGAAGTTATTAGAGGCTTAAGTATAGATGAGTTTTAGTGGTTGGCTTTTTAGAGGGTGTGGGGAAGTCTTGAGGATTTATTTTCTTTCAATAGACTCCTAGTAGACATTTGGCTATATATTACCTATTATCTCTTAAGATTTTGAATTGCAGAGAAGCTATACTGGTAGAAGGCATTTCCTCTCTAAACTGATAAAATCCCAAGTACAGAAAAAAAAAAAAACCAAAACAAAAAAAATTACCTGAATAAACAGTTTATGAATGTTATTCTGCAATTACTCTTTTAAAATTCATAATGACCTACTAATCACAAAATCTTTTCCTCAACATTCATTTACTTCAAGGGCAGCATTTCAATATACTGATCATCCTTTCTTTCTTTCTTTTTGGAAACTTTCTTCCCTTTATTTGTGCCATCACCCTTACCTGGTTCTCTAACCATGTTTCTTCTGCCTTCTTTGCAGTTTTCTGTTTCTCTGACCTCCAAAATGTAGGCAATACCCAAGGTATCTAATACCTCTATAAAATTCTCAACAAATGGTCATCAAACCTCCAACAACAGACCTCCAGTGAAGGGCTATTCACTATTCCTGAGGCAATTTATTCCACTTTTGGAAACATCTACTCATTAGAATGTTGTTTTTTACATTAAACCTAATTACACTCCTCCCCATTCCTTCTAGTTCTGCTTCTTCAGAGAACAAATAAATAGAATCTTTCATTCTTCAGATATTTGAAGACAGTCATCACAACTCCTCCCCTCTGCCTATTTCTCTAGCCTAAACATACCCAATTCTTTCAACAAAAGCAAACAAAAAAATAAGCCTACAGACAATAACTATAGGTATTGAAGATTTATAAAGGCACTGGAAGTTAATACACATATCAGAAAACTTTATTTGATTCTTAACTGAAGGCAACCAAAAAAGAAATCTGCAGAAAAAAAATCTACAAAAGTACATCAGAAATTTTAGATAACCTTAATCTGAAAAAAAAAAAGCAAGGCATAGAAGGATTCAAAGTAGTTTAAAAACAAGAATATAATTATTCCATTATCAATCAAAACTACAGAGATTTGAGGAGTAAAGAATTTGGATGTAAAAGAGAGTTCCTGAGGAAGGACAATGTGGAAAAGTTCTGGATCTTTATGATTAAAAGAAACCAAACAATGAAAACAATTAAGAAATACAAAGTGTGCACATGGCTATTATGATGAATGACAAAAAAGCCATAATAACAGAGGTGTGAGACTGCTAGGTAGTGCAATGGATAGAATACAATGTCTAGAGGTAGGAAGACCTGAAATCAAATCTGCCCTTAGACAGTATTAACTATGTGACCTGAACAAATCACTTCACTCTGTTTGCCTTAGTTTTATTCATCTGTAAAACGAACTGAAGAAGGGGATGGCAAACTGCTTTAGTACCTTTGCTAAATCAATCCATGTGGGGCCACAAAGAATGGGACATAATTGAACAACAAAAAAACGGTGAATGAAATCTAATTTCTCTGAAAAACTGACTGTATTAGGCCCATAATTACTGTCTCAAATACTTTGCAATGGAACATTCACTGCTAGAAAGATATATTATGTTTTGTTTACAACATAAACTTGACTCTATCTTTCTTCTCCCACTTCTCAGTTATTTCTTTTTAATTTATTTTTATTTTTAATTTTCTGGGGTGTGTGTGTGTGAAGGAATTGGGGTTTTGTGACTTGCCCAGGATCACATAGCTAATATGTGTCTAAGGCTGCATTTGAACTCAGGTCCTCCTTTTTCCAGGGCCAGTATTCAATCTACTGTACTACCTAGCTATTTTATTTTATTTTAAATGTTTTATTAAAAACTAGAAAATTATCAGCAACCATGATAATTTATAAAAACCTAAAAAAAGTATACTACATGAAATTGTTTATTTTATTTTTATTATTAATCATTAAATATTGTTATGTTTATTATTATACAAGTGTGTGTATGTAAGTTTAATGTGGTAGTACCAACATTACTTTTTTTCTTCATACCCCCTTCTGAACTTGCTTTTGCCCTTTTGCATATTTTAAAATATTTTATTTGTGCTCCTTTCTTTTCTTCCTTCCTTTCTTTTTTTTTTTTTTTTTTTTTGCACCATTATTTCTACTTGCCTCTTGGAATTCTCTCTCCTTCTCCTTACCCCCCCCAAAAAAAAAAGTCCCCTCTTGTAATTAATACAAACAAATTTGTCTTATCTTGGTTGTATCTGAAAATGTACATTTCATTCTATGCCCAGTCTATTCATTTTTCTACCAAAAGGTGGCAGACATGCTTCATCCTTGATTTTCTAATGTATCTGGAAGAACAAAAGAAAACCTCCAAGGAAGCAAAGAAAAGATGACAGCTCTGAGCACAATGTGTAGTATTTATTATCCAGGCTTTCTTGAAATGAAAGTTTATTGCTTTTTATTTTGAGTCCTCTCATGTTTTACTGTGTCTATGTCAATGATTGTTTGCTTATGTTGTATTTAAATTTAAAATAAAAAAGTGAAAAAATTAAGTTGTGACTGCTCATTACATTTATCAGAAATCTTAAGTCTTTCAAAGTTATTTTCAGTTATAATGTTGTATTGATTACATATCATTTTAGCTCTGCTTACTTCACTCTTCATCAGTTCATACAAATCTTCCAACATTTCTCTGAATCCATGTCTTTCTCTGAATCCATGCCAAAATTTGTTCAGCCATTCTTCAATTGATGGATAATCACTTTTCCCCTCAGTTTTTTGGTACAACAAAGAGTGCTCCTATAAATCATTGTACAAATAGACCCTTCTCTCTATCTTTGATCTCTTTGAGATATATATCTGCTAGTGGTATCATTAGATCAAAGAGTATGCATGGTTTAGTGACTTTTTGAGTATAGTTTCCAAATGTATTCAACAATGATTGGACCAGTTCATATGTCCACCAATAATACATGAGTGTACTATTATTATTTCAACTAATTTTTATTTGAATTTCTAGAGTTTCTTAAGGAAACTTATATCATCTGCAAAATACAATAATTTTATTTCTTCTTTGCCTCTGCTGATTCCCCTAAATTTTTTTTCTTATTACTATGTCAAATACCAATGATGACATTGAACATCTTTGCTTTATCCTGTTCTTATTGAGAAGGCTTCTAATGTTTCTCCATTACAGACTTTTGTTTTAAATAATACTATCTACAATATTTTGTATTTGTTCCTATGTGTTTTAGTGATTCTAATCTGATATATAATTGAAGTGATATGTTCCTACTCCCTGATCCTCCTTTATTCAAGAAGCCCAGACTTTGACTTTGTATTTTCTTTTTCTTTTTAATACCTACATTTTAATAAACCTCACAAAGCTGAAATTTATTTTGCTGGTGACTATTCCTTTCCTATCCCTCCTCCTTTTTCCCTTTTCCCTACTACCATATGCTTTCCCATTGATTTTCATGTAATTTTAAATCAAAACCTCTGTGTGTGTGTGTGTGTGTGTGTGTGTGTGTGTGCTCAAAGCGGGGGCAGCAATTGCATACAACTTCAAGTATGCCTTCCTTCAACTCTTTGATCCAATTGAGATAAAAATGAGGTAATGAGAAGTACATGACCTTCACCCTTTTCTCCATGAGTATATTTTTTTTCTCATGCATTCCATTTATGTGAAATAGTAAGATCCTCCCCCTGCTTTCTTATTTATTTCATATTGTATTTCTTTTCATCCCCTTTTCTTTCCTTTTAAAAACCAACAAAGCTGAATGAATGAATCTGTGTTGTGTGTGTGTGTGTGTGTGTGTGTATGTTTAACATCACTTTGTTACTTCTGAAGACATTAGGATTCTGAAGGAAAACATCTATTTTCCCCATACTAGAATGTCAGCAGATTATGGAGGATCAATGCGAATGTAAGAAGAGGAAAAATCTTTCCTTTTCTAGAACCTTTGGCAGCTTAAATCAAGACTTAGTCCTTTGGAAAACTAATTGTATAATATGAACTAGATAACCAATGCTTGAACCAATTTAAGGTTATTTCCTTTATCTTGAGTAGATATGGAGACTAGTTAGTCCACTCTCCAGTAATCCATTGATCTCACAAGAATATTCTCCCTCTAGTGGTGGAGACTGTAGCTCCTCCAACCTATCTCATTTTGAACTATTTCCGCATATTTCCATAAATTCTCCATAGTGGATTTACCCAATATACTGGAGTTCTTCCTTTGTGTGTTTTTTAATATTTCCATGTAGCATTTGTGGAGTCTATTTTTAATTCCTCACTTTACTATGTGATTCTTCCAGAAATAATACTTTTGATGATGTCTTTTATGCCATGTTTTAACATTCAAATCATCTATGTGGTACTGTATCTTAAATCATCATGGTTTTTTTTTTTACATTGTACTTTGGGTCATCTGAAATTATGATTATTTTGAGATTGTGCTGGTATTCCATGTCTTATAGCCACATACCTTCAACAGAAGGATATGGGTGTTATAAAAGTGCTTGTTATTCTAATGTGAATAACTTTTTTTTTTTAGTGAACCTTCAACATTTCTCTTAAATAATCAGAATTACAAAATCTTTCCTTTTTTATTGGCCTATTTCCTCTATATAATCTCTAATTTCTGTACATTTCACAGTTGAGGTAGGTTTCACTAATGCCCATTAGTAGGAAGATTATACGTGTTTCATGTTAATACATTTAAAAATCATGTGTGAATTTTACATGCAATATTGTAACCTAGTTCTTTGCCTGGTCATACTTCACTACAGTAGTTACATTCTTTTCTATTACCCAGGATGTGCCTGCCAAAGTCATTTTATGATAGCATATTTTGCATTTGGATAGTTTATACTTTGAATTAGCTTGTAACTTATCCTCTTTCCCCCATCTCTTCTTCTACCTCTTGGAATTTAGGAGGAAGAAGCTAAGGGAGGAGATTAGAGAAAAGAAACTCTCATCAAAGAAGTTTGCACAGTCTCAAAGGTGAGATGGGAAGAGATATGAACAAGATGTTGTGGGAGGAATTATGCATTGAAAAAAAAGAGAGATGAATTTTATTTCCCATTTCATCAAATTTAGAGCTTAATTACTCTCAGATATAAAATGGCTATAACACTACTTTTTTGCCTGAAAAGTGGTTTGTATAATCTTTTGATGTTTCTAGCCCTAAGTTTTAAGATTCTAAAGATTAGAACAACACATATCAGTCCCTCTCTCATTAATTCAAGCACTGATGTATTTTGACATATCCATTGAGTAAATTAATTAATGTATTATAGTCACTTACAGTATTTTGTGAAGCAGACTAACTGTAGGGTGCTAATTAGATAAAAAATTAATTACAGTATTCCACAATTTATTCTCTTTATCTGGGTATATGCCTTTTTCTTCACTCCAACCTACTTTGGTGTGTCACTGTAATGCAAGGGTAACTCTGGTTACTCAAAGACTCTTAAGAAAATCTCAGTTTCTGGAAGGTCCTAGTAAGCAAGAAGTGCTCTTTGGCCTACTAAATTAGTAGCTTCAGTAAGTTTGGAGAGGCTTGTCAACAAAGGATTTACCACTAGATTTTAAATAAATATGGATATGTACTTTATTGTTATTATTATTAAGTAGTTGCAGTAAAAGTGCCACAATTTCTTTACCCGAGTTCCTTTAAAAATGAAATCACAGGTCCAGTCCCTATCCCTTATATCATCTACCTCCTTCTAATAAAGTTGTAAGGTTGTTGTGCGGATAAAACAGACACTTTCCAAACCTTAAAGTACTATATAAATGGTAATGGTTCTTATTCTTGTTTGTGACCACAGTTCATTTAACTTTCCACATAGGTTCAGTGCCTACTGCATTGTGCATATGTGGAAGGAGAGTTCAAACCACCAAAATCTATAATTCTTGTTTATACTACTTGGAGAAGAGGAATCTTGCTCTTTGTTCCTTGGTATCTTTCCTAGAACTTAGCACAGATATATATACACACACACATATATAGCATACACCTAATAAATGTTTGTATGTGGCAATGAGATATGGAATGGATCTGTGATTTTATTGGTGTAAGAAAATCCCAATTGAAAAAACTTCCTCTAAAAAAGCAGCTGGTACCAGCTCTACAATGTATGGTTCTAGAGGCTTCACAAAAGCATGGAGAGATTAAGTGATCTGTCCAAGGTCATAATCAGTGTGTGCCAAACTGAGGCAGACTGAGGGTTAAGTGGCTTGCTCAGTGTCACACAGCTAACAAGTGTCTGAGGAAAGAATTTCCTTCTAACTCCAAGTTGAGCATTCTGTTCATTGTGCTGCCTGAGATGAGCAGAACTCAGATGAATAGTAGCTCATATGTACACAGCCTTTAAGCCTTGCAAAAACATATTGGTCACAATAACCATAATTTGATGCCAGAGGAGGAAAACCAATGCTGAGAGAGATGACTAATTTGGACAAGGTCACTCTAGTTGTATGTATCCCCAGTGACTGGACTCCAACACAAGTGCTCTTACCTTTATACCACACTGCCGTCTAGTGTTATTGTATGGCTGGTCTAGAAATAAACTTTTACAAATAAATGAATATAGGAATCAGAGGAGATCATAGATTTAGAGGTGAAAGAGCCTTTAGAGTTTACCATATCCCACTCCTTTATTTTACAGATGAGGAAACCGAAACCTAGAGTGAATGAAATAGTTTGCCCAAATGTCACATAATAATTAAGTAGCAGACCTGAGATTTAAATTTAGATTCTTTGGGTCCAAATCTAGCATTCTTTTCAGGGCAACGTGAAATAAAATATGCATTGTATTGGTTGGTTGTTGACCTTTGTTCTCTAAGAGGACCAAAATGGCATCACTTGAGTTACAGTGTGTCCGACTGTGGCTGATCAGGCCAATATGAGCTCAAAATGCTCTGCCACAAGTCAGATACAAATAGTCCATGTGAACATTTGGGGTAGTTTCTCTAATTTGGCAGATTTCACATTTCTTTTGGGCTAATTCAATTCTGCTTTGCTCATAGAGCATAGCACTTTCTCTGATGAGGGCACACCATGCTGTGTGGTCCTATATCTGTATCTCCCATGTCATGCAACTGATTTTAAAGTTCTTAAGCGATACCTTGAAAGTGTTTTGTATCACTTATAAATCTTAAAATACCATGAAATTCAGACCTTATTAATAATATGATTATAGGATAGTATCTTTTCCCACTTTCAAAGGTTTTATGATCAATAACCAAAGAGCACTTATTAAGTGCCTGCTGCATGCCAGACTTTGTTCTTCTCTTTTTAAGTAGACTTCAAGCAAGTGGACATAATAATTGTATTTTTTTGTGTGTGTGTGTGACTGAATACAATTTCAACGTTATACATTAATCGCTGGACTCATTGAAATGATTTCTGGGATCATTCCAGGAGCAGATAACACAGGAATGATATTTACTTCATCTTTCCCTCCATTTTGATTTCTTCTGGGTTGGCCTCCATATTTTGAGAGGTGTTCATTCCATGTATTTTAAAGTTATGAATATGAAAATCTCTTAATAATATTGTTCTTAAAAATTTAAAATACTTAAACCACCTCTCTCATAGCAATGAGGCTGCAATTGGCAACACAAAAACAGAAATACTATATCACACACGAATATCTACAAAATAAACACAAATTAACTTAGAGGGGATATTTTAGAGGTGGATAGAGGGTATAATTTAGAGGGAGATAAGAATATGATTCGTTGAGGTAAGCTTTAAATTGAGATGTGAAAAGGAAAGCGTAAATAGGGAGTGCATTCCTATTCTGAAGGGAACAGGCTATGCAAGGCTCAAGAGAAGATTGTCCTATGTGAAGAACAGTAAAAGGGCCAGTTTGGCTGAAGATTAATGTTTTACAGGGTTCCAAGGATAGGTCAGAGACAGATTGTGACGGGCTTTATATGACCAGAGGAGTTTACACTTTTAGTAGTAATAGGGAGCCATAGTAGTGGTAGTGTTCGTGTCCCATTGTCATAGAATTGTACTTGAGGAAAATGCCTTTGTTTGCACTGTGTAGGATGGACTAGAGTGGGGAGAGAGACTTAAGGCAAACAGTTGGCTTAAATTAAGAGCTACTGCAGTAGTCCAGATGAGAGATGGTAAGAGCCTGAATCAGAGTGTGAGCAGGATAGTAGCAATTCTCCATAATCTCTTTAGCTTAAACTGCTCCTATGAAACAAGTTAGTGGGTCAAGCAGCATTTATTAAGCGCCTACGATAGTTCGAGGACGTAGTGCTTGTCGCTTTCCCGGGAAGCCAGGCTAAGAAACTGCAAGTCGCTCAAGGAGGGTTCTACTGACGCGTCACAACCCGCCTTCCTCCTATTGGGCAGCTCTGTCTTGTCTCCTCCCCCTTTTTTCCGCGTTCAGGAGTAGCCTGCAGCTTCCTCACCACACCCCTTTTAAGTAAAGGATGGAGAACGAGGGTAGCCTATTCCTTTAAGAGGAATATACCAAGTGCTTTCTTGTTTATATATTTTCCTTCGGTTCCTAGATGCTAAAAAGCAGGCATAGTAGAGCAGAGAAAAGAGAGTAGAGAAACATCCAGCTTCGGGAGAGGGAATCCCCCAAAGAAAGCACCCGAGAAAGGACTGTATTAGAGGCCCGGGTTAATTTGTGCCCCTCCCCCAGGCCGGAGATGGTCCAGTCCCAAGATGGCCGCCACCATGAAGAAGGCGGTGAGTGGGGCGCTCTGGTGGTCTAAAGCTTTGGGTTGGGGTGTCGGGACCTTAGGTGGCCTAGGATTTAGGGGTCGCGGGGTGCTGGAGCCGGCGAGGGATACGCAGGGGGTTTAGGTTCCTGGGGAGGGTCAGCTTACTGGATGTGGCCCTCGGTCCTAGGGGCCCGCGCCCAGAGCGGCCTCGTTCCTCTCCCCCAGCTCCTTCCCTGCCTTGGGGAGCCGCGGCGTTAGGCTTGAGGCACGGGCTCCTCCTAGGGCCAGTGAAGGGTCGCGTGTCTGGGAGCGCCGTGGAGTATAATCAGGGCTCTTTTGATTGTCCCTTCCATCTCCATTCGTGGACTTTGGGGTTCCCTGAGGACACAGCCTGGCCTTGGGGGGAGCGGCACCTTCGCTGAGTGGAGGGACGGGTAGACCCCAGAGCTCCTGGTGGTACGGGGGAGGGAGGTCTGGGAAGTGGGGGAGTGGACACATCCTTGAAGTGTATGGCAAGTTCTTTTTGGGTAGCTGGAGAGAAAGGTAGGAAGGGCCTTGGCTCCGTTCACCCCTATCCCAGGACCGTCAGACTCATAGTTTTAGATCTTAAACGATCCTTGGGACATGAGTGTCAGCCGCAAGCACTGCAGCGGTTATCTGGTGCAGGTGTTCTTAATCCTTTTGTGGGTCTCGGATCTCTTAGGATGTCTGGTGGGACCAGTGGACCCCGTCTCAGATTGATGTTTCTAAGCATGATGGTAATAACAGTAATTGGTATTTATGCATCACTTTAAAGTTTGCGAGGTGCTTAACAAATATTTTCTTATTTCATCGTCACTACAACCTCAGGAGGTAAGTCCTGTCTTATTCTCATTCTCATTTCACAGGTACGAAAACTGAGGTAGACACCGACTAGGTGACTTGTCTAAGGTCACATAGCTTGTGTCTGAAACCTCATTTGAATTTAGGTCTTCTGATTCCAGGACCAGTGCCAATTTATATAGGATTGCAAAAGAAACTAATTGTATCTACATGCCTACCTGTTCATTGGGTCCTGGGATAAGGACCTCTGATAGTACCACCTGCTGGTAATATCAGACAGAGAAAACTGATACCCAGAGTCACTGACTAAGTAGGAAGGCCAGTATTCAATTTGGCCACCAATCTGTGACTTTTGTTTTAAGCACAAATTTAGGCACAAATTGCCCTCACCCCAGTAGGATGTGTATTTAAAAAGACCTTGCCACCAGCTTTGAAGCCCAATGGTCTGTCAGGAATTACTTTCCCTTTTTGGGGGGGAGTTGGGAAGGGGTTATGAGAAATTATGATGGACTTGGATTTGATAGGCTGGATTTGAATTCTGATCCTGATATCTAATCTATCAGTAAGCATATAATATGTGTAGGTATTTGGAATAAAAAAAGAAAAAATCGAATTTTTTTACACTTAAAGGATTTATATTTTATTGGGAAGATAGTATGTACAGATAAGTCAGTCAGCAAATACTTATTAAGCACTTACTCTTCTTTGACAATTGGGAGTATTAGGAAGCATTGCCTTTAGAAGGTGCTTTTGAACTATTTCTTGAAGGAAATGAGTTAGATGGAAGATGTAGTGCCAAATGTGGAACAGAGAAAAAGTTGGTTGAATGGCAATATGAATGAAGGAGAGAAATTTCTTTTTAGGTTGGAAAGATGGGATTTGGCTGAGTTGTGTTAGACTGTAAAATACTAAACATATAAGTTTATGTTTCATCGTAGGTACAGTAGGAAAGGAAGCAGTCATTGGACTTTGTTGAGTAGGGAATTGACATAGTTGTACACTTTAAGGAAAAATCACTGGTAATTATTTTGGTGAATATAGAATAAGAAATTTGAGGCAGGGAGATGAATCAGGGGACCCAATTTTTTTTTAACATATACAATTTAGATTCAAAATAAAATACAAATTTGGAGGGACAAGCAAAAGTCAGGAGGCATCATAAGTCTAGAGCTAGAAAGGACTTGAGAGGCCATTTTCAAGCATTAGAAAAATACTCTTATTTGACCAAAATCTATTAGGTTTCCAATTCTCCCTCTACCTTCCCTTACCAAACTCTATTCTTTGTCCACTCTTATGACCTCCAGTTTCTCAACTCTTCAGTTCTCTCCAAGCCATCTCTCCTGCGTCTGCCACTCTCCCTGTTTCCCTCAACTTAACTCCTTGGTGAACTAGTTCAGTTTTATACTTTTATCTTCTTGAGTCACAAGTTCCCCTGACAATCCTCAGCCCCTTTCATTTTACAAATCAGAATGGAGTCCCTTAACCTCCTTTGGTCAAGTGACTTGTCTAAGATCATACATGTAGTAAGCATCAGGAAAGGCTTCATTCATGATATTTGAGTTGTTTTACATAAACTTGGAGGTGAGGAAGTAGTGCATTTCAAGTGTGTTCAGATAATTTCTGCAAAGGCAGGGAGATAGGAAATTGAAAACAGTGGATGAGAATAGCAAGATGCCAATTAGAGGGTGGTAAGAAAAGGAATGTATCATAAAGCAGGAAAGGTTATCCGAAGCCAGGTTGTGAAAGACTTTAATTGTCAACAGTAAGAGGAAAGATCTACTATTGATCATCTTTTCAAGTGGAAGGGACAGAAGAGATTTAGGAAAATATAATGAATATATAGAATGGAAGGATCCAATTAGGATTTTTTGAGATGGAGGACACATGGACATGCGTGTTTGTAGAAAGTAGGGAAGGAATTTATAGATAGGAAAGGAGCCAATAGATAGGAACAGATGAAGATAAGTGATAGAATGGGAAGAGAATGAAAATGTATATTGAAGTCCCTTAGTAGGAGGTCAGGAGATGCAGAGGAGAGAAAAATTGTGAACCTACACCAAACTCATTGAGAAAAGGAAGGGAATGATCTATAGGTTTATAGACAAAAGCTACCATGCTTTCCATTGGGTGATAGATATGAATTGCATGACCTCAAAGGAGGAGAAGTTATTGAGTAATAGTAATGGGAACAAAGGAAGGCACTATGGATAGAGTGCTGGGCCTGAAGTCAGGAAGACCTGAATTCAAATTTGACATCAGACATTTAATAACCATGTAACCTGAGACGAGTCACTTAACTCTGTTTGCCTCAGTTTCCTCATCTGTCAAATGAATCGGAGAAGGAAATGGCAAATCACTTTAGTTGCCTTTGCCCAAAAGATACCAAGACACCCCAAATGGTCGCATGAAGATTTGGCACAACTGAAAAACAATGGATCGATAAATTTTAAAGCACCTTGTAATTGTTAGTATATTGAATATTCTAAGTTCCTATCCTGTATATATTTTGTTTGTCTTTTGTCTCTCCAATTCCATGGTAAGCTTAAGGGGAAGGACTGATTTTGCTTTTCTCTTTTATCTCCATTATTTATCACAGTACTTATCCAGTAGTAGGCATTTAATAAAGACTTCTTGTCCACTGTTAAAATTCTGTGCTTTATTTTGTCAACAAGTACTGAGGTAGTCCTTATGCTTAGTCTGTTTTCAGCAAATATAGAACTAGGCCTTATGCCTGGCACTAAGGATGCAGGTTTAAAGAGGTTTAAAAATAATGGGTTTGGGGGCCTTGAGCAAATCATTTAGTATTTTGTCCTATAGACTACATAATATCAAATACTCTTGGCTTTTAGATTTTTTTTGATTCTGTGACATTGTCTCTGCCTGATCCAGTTGGAGAGAGAGATCATTTATATATAAAGATCAATAGTAATAGAAGGACTAAAAGTACGTAGTACATATTCTTGTTAATATGTACTATTATATAGTACATATTAAAACTCACCCTATTGTATATCTAGTAATCATCTCTCTTGAACTCCAACCCTTCACTTGGAAGACCCAACTATATTTCAGATCATTCATATCCAAATAGAATTCATTTCCCTCAAAATCTGTTCCTCTTCTATACTTCCTTATTTCTTTTAAGAGTACCATTATCTTTGGCAAGCAGGCAAACAAAAGGCATTTATTAAGCAGTTAGTATGAGCTAGGCATTATCCTGAGTTCTAAGGTACAAAGAAAGCCAAAAATAGCCTCTACCCTCAAGCCACTCACCTTTTTTTTCCCCCTAATAATGTTTTTTTCTAAATACATATATAGTTTTCAACATTCATTTTTGTAAAACTTGTTCTAAATTTTTCTCCCTCCCCAAGATAACAAGCAATCTGATGTAGGTTAAATAAATGTAATCCTTTTAAACATATTTCCATATTTGTCATCTTGAAGCAGGCTGCAGAGGATCAAAAGAGAGGAAATAAATGAAGTGGAAATAATTGTACTACTGTGCACATTCAAAATGTGTGCGTGTGTATACATATATATGTATATATGATTGCTGATAATTTCAGCAGTAGTAATAGGGACCAACAAAGGGTTCTTGCAGAAAGGGTTTTATTTGAGATGAGTTTTAGCTGAGATGATCAGGGAACCTAGAAGGCATAGGTGAAGAGGAAGAGTATAACAAACTTGGGGGACAGCCAGTGAAATGCACAGAGTTTTGTGGAGGAATAGCAAGGAGTCCAGGGTAACTGGACTGGAGAATATTAAAGAAGGAGGTAAATTAAGAAAAGTCTAGAAAGGAGTTTTAGTATGAAGGGTATTAAAAGACAAACAGGATTTTTTATTTGATCTGGTAGAGATAAGAGGGAGTTATTGGAATTTATTAAGTAGTGAGAGAATGATATGCTCAGACCTCTGCTTTAGAAAAATCATTTTGGTAGATGAATGGATCAGAGTGGGGGACACTAGAGTCAGGGAGACTAACCAGAATACTATAGTCAGGGTGTGAATAATAGAGTAGAGAGAAGGGAGAGTGTATAGGAGAAGTTGTGAAAGTAGAGTTGACAGTAACACTTGGGTTGCCAGCCTGGTGATTATACTATAGTTACGGGGAATTTAGGAGGGGGAAGAGGAGTTGGGTTTTTTGTTTTGGTTTGGTTTGTTTTTTTTTTTTTTTGGTTGAGAGGTAGAGAATGAATTAAGTTTTGGATATGTTCATTTATGAAATATCCAAGAGTCATTTGCACCATGACACTAGAGGACAGAAGAGAGATTGTAATCGTTGGATATATAGATCTGAGAATCATCTGCATAGCAACTGAGGCAACCAGGTGGTACAGTAGAGAGAGCTTTGGCCCTGGAATCAGAAAGATAAATTTAAATGCTGTCTCACACACTCATTAGTTGTACGAATAAGCAAATTTCCTTATCTCCAAAATGGATAACATGAGAAAATTTATAAAGCACATTTTAAACATTAAGGTGCTATATAAATGCTCTTTATTACTATCATTGAATATATTTGACTCATGAAAATGGTCAATAATGCCAAAAGAAATAGAATAGAGAGAAGAAAGGAGGAAGGTTTTTTGGGGGTTTATGGGGTATCTTGAAAAATACATTTAGCTTGATGACATGGAAAAATATCAAGCAAAGAAGACAAGTTGTCAGGAAAATCAGAAGAGATGTGTCACTAAAGCTTAGAAGAGAATGTCAAGGAGAAGAGAGTGATCAATAGTGTCAAAGAGACAGAGAGGTCAAGAAGGATAATACTGTAGATTCTGATAAGATCAGAAGCTGGACTGCAGAGGATCAAAAGAGTGAGAGGGAAGGAAGTAGAAGTAATAAATATAGATAGCATTCTAAAAGGAGTTTATCCAGAAAGGAGAGGAGAGTTAGAGGATGATTGATATCAAGGATGGACAGATCAAGTAAGGATTTTTTAAAGATAGGGAGACATGTGAATTTATGGGCAACACAGGGAAACAACTATTAAGAAGACAGAAAGATTCAACAATAGAGAGAAAGGATGATAGAAGGAGCAGCTTACTGAAATAGAATGGGAACAAGAGAGTATACAGACAGGTTTGTCTCAGCAAGGAAAGGGTCACCCTCTGTATGTGAGACCAGGAATAAAAGAGCAAAGAATGGAAGAAGATAGCTAAGTGATTTGAGATGAGGAGGTAGGGGGAAGAGAAGCACTCATCAAATGTCCCCTTTTTTTTCAATGAAATATGCAGCAAATTCTTTGTTGAGAGTTTAGGGAGGGAGGCAATGGGACATTTAAGGAGGGATAAAAAGGTTTGGAAAAATATTTTGGTGAATGGAATATTAAGGAGGTATAAAAAGATTATAGGCCCTTGCTGCATTCAGGGCCTAATTGAGATTATGTAACATAAATTTGTAGTGGTCTCAGTCAGCACAGATTGATTAATCTCCAGCTTCTTTCATCAACATGAAGTTAGTAGCTTTGGCAGTGGATAGTGGAAGTAATCCAAGGTTGAGCATTAGAGGCAAACGATTTGAGAATACAGAATAGTATAAAGTTGGACTGGTTCATGGAAGGGAAAGGAAAGAGTGAAGCCAGTACAAAGATGATGGTATGAGAAAAACTGGGAAAAAGAAAAGTTAAATGTTACATTGAGGGTGAAGAACAGGGTTAAGGGGAGCATAAGGCAGAGGGAAAGATGAAGCAATCAAAGATTATGATCAGATTAAGGAATTTCAAAGTTCATGAACATGGTAGTGGGATATTTGTATATGATAGCAAGATGTGTTCTTGTCTGTGCACAACTAAGGGATAGGTCATGGGAAATAAGTATGTAGTATATATGAACATATAGGAAGTATTCATACATTTTTACTCCTTGAGAATTAGAGATTTCTAGGTTCCTTTCTGGAGATCAAGTAGATGATGTAACTGATTTCCTACATTTTTGTGACATGAATCCATATGAAATAGATAATATATGTTATATGTATATACACATATATATGTTACATATATATAAATATAATATGATATGTGTGTAGACCACTGAGCTATTTTTTAGTGAGTATGCACTTTACCGTTAACTCTTAAGTAAACAATTGCCTCATGAATACATTCTAATTGATCAAAAGAAACCAAGAAAAATAATATATGTGGATTATTACAAATCCATTATTGCTCTGCAAGTGACATATTTCCTTTTGAAAATGGTTTATTAGCATACATACTATTCTGAAATAGAAAGATGGTATAGTGAAAAGAACTGTGGATCTAGATTTGAGTCTCAGCTCTGCTACTCAGTAGTTGTGTGACTATGGTCAAGGCATTTGATCTATTTGAACCTTAATTTATTCATTTGTAAAATGGGGGGGTTGGACTAAATGGCCTTTAATGTCTATTCACGTTTTAAATTTATGATTCTGTGATTTCTAAGTTTCTCTGTAGTTCAATGTCTTGTGACACATCTTCCATTCACAAATAGTTGGAGAAGTACTTGCTTAAATGATTAAGTGAAAGAACTCTGAATTTAGTTATTTTCCCCTTAGAAATTATACTACCTTTTTTTGGGGGTGTGGTGTGACATTTAATGCTGCAAATTATGTATTGTTTAACAAAAGAAAAAAAGTTTTATTCATTTAGTATTTTTCCCTAGTTAAATTCAAAACAGTTTTTTTTGCATTTGTTTTTAAATTTTTTGAGTTCTTTATTCTTTCCCTTCTCTCCACCCACAATTAAGAAACCACTTGTCAAGTTATATAAAACATTTCCTTAAAAGTCAAGTTGTGAAAGAAAACATTTCTCTAATGAAAATAAAAACCCTCAAGAAAAATTAAAAGAGAGAGAGAGAGAGAGTGAGTGCATGTGTACCCACAAGCACAATTCAATCTGTATTCAGACACAATCAGTTCCATCTCTGGGTATGGATAGAACTTTTCATAAGTCCTTCAGAGTAGTTGTAGATGATTGTACTACTGAGAATAGCAAAGTCATTTTCAGCTGGTCATCCATACAGTACATTTCACTTTGCTTGAGTTCATAGAAGACTTTCCAGGGTTTGCTTTTTTTTTTTTTTTTCTCCTCCGAGAGCATCCTGCTCATCATTTCCTATGGAACAATAGTATTCCATCACAGACACATTCCCCAGTTTATTAAGCCATTCCCCAATTGATGGTCATCCCTTCAATTTTCAGTTTTTTGCCCTGTGAAGAGCGTTACTATTTTATAGCTATAGATCATTTTACCCCTGAATCTCACTACAAAAGAAAAATAAAACCTCAAAAAAGATTTTTTTTTTAAATTTCCTGTTTGTAAGTAAATTGCTTGGAATAATTTTTTCCATAGAAATTATATTATAGAACTTCCAGGTAACATGAATAATAAGATGGAGGAATAGAAATTTTCTTTGATCCCCACAATCTCTCAGATTTCTCCGAAACAGAATATATGTGCCAAAGATGAAGCTGTTTGGATTCAGCCCAGAATCCAAAAGGTTAAAAAACAACTATAAACACTGCCCCCCTTATGAACTGAGCTTATTGATCCTGAACTCAGTCTGCACTACCCCTCCCCCCCCCCCGCCCCAGTCCTACATTACCAACCAGATTAAAGGATATGGCACAGTTTATTACAAAACTGACACCTAAATTCTGGTCCCCTCCACCCTTTCTAGTGCTTTGGGGACTCCCTGATTCCAGACTATGGAAGTTTGCTGAGGCTAGGATAGCCAACTTGGCTATAACTCTTCAGAAACAATGTGCTGGAGCTTGCAACCTGCCAGTGCTGGGGAAAATGGTGCTTGCCCAGCTTTAAACTTTTGGTGCTGGGTCAGAGAATTGAGGTAGAGTGGTATGACAAGTGAGCAGCAAAGGACATCCTTTATGTAGGGGCTCTATCACTAAGCCTGAAGGAAAAAGCCTAGCAACTAACTGAAGTCAGTTCTGAACATCCAGAAGTCAGTTGGCACAGAGACCTAGGCTGGTAAAACATGAATCATGAACCATTGCCTAATGTAGGACAACCCTGAGATGCTTTGGAGATCTAGCTCCTAAGGAAACCACAATGAGGGAAGAGAGTCAAACAATGAATGATAAGGAAAGTAAGAGGGAAAAAACACTTTTGACTTTCCACGTAAACAGATACATTAAAAAGAAAAATAGTAAGGAGAAGGAAATAATGATCTCCAGATCTTTAAAAAATTTTTTTAAATTAATTAATTTATTTTTAAAACTTTTTATTTGCAAAACATATGCATAGGTAATTTTTCAACACTGACCCTTGCAAAGCTTTCTGTTCCATATTTTTCTCTCCTTCCCCCCACCCCCTTCCCTAGATGGTAGGTAGTCTAATACTTGCTAATTATGTTAAAATATATGACAAGTCAAATATATGTATACATATTTATAGTTATTTTGCTGTACAAGAAAAATCGCATCAAAAAAACAAAAACAAAAAAAAACAAAACCCAAACCTGAGAAGGAAAACAAAATGCAAGCAAACATCAACAGAAAGTGTGAAAATGCTATGTTGTGGTCCACACTCAGATCCCATAGGCCTCTTCCTGGGTGTATTTGGCTTTCTTCATCACTGAACAATTGGAACTGTTTTGGAACATCTCATTGTTAAAGAGAGCCATGTCCATCAGAATTGATCATCGTATAGTCTTGTTGCTGTGTATAATGCTCTCCTGGTTCTGCTCATGTCACTTAGCATCAGTTCATGCAAGTCTCTCCAGGCCTCTCTGAAATCATCCTGCTGATCATTTCTTACAGAACAATAATATTCCATGACATTCATATACCATAATTTATTCAGCCATTCTCCAGCTGATGGGCATCCATTCACTTTTCAGTTTCTTGCCATAGAAAAAGGGCTGCCACAAACATTTTTGCACATGTGGGTCCCTTTCCTTTCTTTAAGATCTCTTTGGGATATAGGCCCAGTAGAAACACTTCTGGGTCAAAGGATATGCACAGTTTGATAACTTTTTGAGCATAGTTCCAAATTGCTCTCCAGAATGGCTGGATCCATTCACAGTTCCACCAGCAATGTATCAGTGTCCCAATTTTCCCACATCCCCTCCAGCATTTGTCATTTTCTTTTCCTGTCATCTTAGGCAATCTGACAAGTGTGTAGTGGTATCTCAGAGTGGTCTTAATTTGCATTTCTCTGATCAGTAGTGATTTGGAGCACCTTTTCATATGACTAGAGATAGTTTTAATTTCTTCATCTGAAAATTGTCTGTTCATATCCTTTAATCGATTGGAGAATGGCTTGAATTCTTATACATTTGAGTCAATTCTCTTATGTATTTTAGAAATGAGGGCTTTATCGGAACACTTATATGTAAAAATGATTTCCCAATTTATTGCTTCACTCCTAATCTTGTCTGCATTAGTTTTGTTTGTACAAAAACTTTTTAACTTAATATAATCAAAATTATCTATCTGGTGTTCAGTTAAGAGTTCCAGTTCTTCTTTGGACATAAATTCCTTCCTTCTCCACAGATCTGAGAGGTAAACTATCCTATGTTCCTCTAATTTGTTTGTAATATCATTCTTTATGTCTAAATCATGAACCCATTTAGATCTTATCTTGGTATGTGGTGTTAGGTGTGGGTCAAGCCCTAATTTCTTCCATACTAGTTTCCAATTTTCCCAGCAGTTTTTGTCAAATAGTGAGTTCTTATCCCAAAAGCTGGGATCTTTGGGTTTGTCAAACACTAGATTGCTATAGTCAGTGCCTATTTTGTCCTGTGATCCTATCCTATTCCACAGATTGACTATTTCTTTGCCAGTACTAAACGATTTTGATGACTGCTGCTTTATAATATAGTTTTAGATCTGGCACAGCTAGGCCACCTTCATCAGCATTTTTTTTTTTTTTCATTAATTCCCTTGAAATTCTTGACCTTTTGTTCTTTCAGATAAACTTTGCTACTATTTTTTCTAATTATTACTAATTTTACTAATTATTTTTGCAAAATAGTTTCTTGGGAGTTTGGTATGGTTCTAAATAAGTAGATTAATTTAGGTAATATTGTCATTTTTATTATATTTGGTTGGCCTACCCATGAGCACTTGGTATTTTTCCAACTGATTAGGTCTGACTTTATTTGTGTGGAAAGTGTTTTGTAGTTTAGTTTGCATAGTTCCTGACTTTCCTTGGCAGATAGATTCCCAAATATTTTATGCTATCAACAGTTATTTTGAATGGAATTTCTTTTTGTATCTCTTGCTGCTGGACTTTGTTGGTATATAAAAATGCTGATGATTTATGTGGATTTATTTTGTATCCTGTAACTTTGCTAACGTTGTAAATTGTTTGCAATAGTTTTTTAGTTGAGTCTCTAGGGTTCTATAAGTATACTATCATATCATCTGCAAAGAATGATACTTTGGTTTCCTCATGACCTACTCTAATTTCTTTAATCTCTTTTTCTTCTCTTATTGCCAAAGCTAGCATTTCTAATATAATATTGAATAGCAGTAGTGATAATGGGCAGCCTTATTCCACTCCCTTTCTTATTGGATATGGTTCTAATTTGTCCCTATTACATATGATGCTTGCTGATGGTTTTAAAATAGATGCTACTGACTATTTTAAGGAAAAGTCCGTTTATTCCTGTACTCTAGTGTTTTTAATAGGAATGGGTATTGGATTTTATTAAATGCTTTTTCTGTATCTATTGAGATAATCATATGATTTTTGTTAGTTTGGTTATTAATATAGTTGATTATGCTGATAGTTTTCCTAATATTGAACCAGCCCTGCATTTCTGGTATAAATCTTGTTTGGTCATAGTGTATTATCTTGGGGATGACTTTCTATAATCTTGTTGCTAATATTTCATTTAAGATTTTTGCATCAATAATCATTAGGGAAATTGGTCTTTAGTTTTCTTTCTCTCTTTTCACCCTACCTGGTTTAGCTATCAGCACCATATCTGTGTCATAAAAGGAATTTGATGACCTCCAGATCTAATAAATAATTTCAGGCATGTATGGATAAATATTATAAGGCAAAGGAAGATGATTCAACACTTGATGAAGTAGTTCTTTAGATGAGGAAATGAGAATTGAGAGAGCAGAAATAATGAGCAGAATGGAAAAACTAGAATCTTCAGTGGTAAAAAGAAACAACAAAATGAATAATAGATTATGAATGCAAATACACCAGAGTGAAGGGCAACCTATAAGATAGAGAAGCAAGAAAAAAATTAAAATAAACCTCAATACCACAATGAAAGAAATAATAATAGATAACTTCCCAGAAATTCTAACTATAGAAAATGAAATTCCAGTCGAAAGAATTCACAAATTACCTCCGGGGGGGGGGGGAAGGCAAAGACTGCAAACTCTAAACACATGGTGATTAAATTTAACAATTCATTTCAGAAATACTAAGTTCCTTAATTCATCAGGAGAATAAAAATACTTAAAATCCAAAGGAAAGGACATTCAAATAATGTCTAGACTATTCTGAATTGATTAGAAAAAAGGAGGAGGAAATGGAATAATGTGCTGCAAGGAGTAATAGAACTCATGATGCATCCTAAAGATGACCTGACCTGTGGTTAGCTAGTCAAGAAAAAAAAAAAAAGATGACCATTCAGTAATAAATTAGAGTTTGAAACTTTTCAGAAAGAAAAACAAGAGAGATTTACTCTTTGAACACTTCAGACAATAGACTGCCAGAGTGAATAAATGTAGGAGGCAAGGACAGCTACTGCAACAATGTTAACAAGAGGAGACCTCTTTCTAAATATACATAAGGAGATGGGTAAGAGTGGACATCTTGTAGAACTAACACTGAAGAGGCAGATGGAAACATCATGTTGTTTCTCTCTCTCTCTCTCTCTCTCTCTCTCTCTGTTTTGGGGGCAAGGCAGTTAGGGTTAAGTTGACTTGCCCAGGGTCACAGCTAGTAAGTGTTAAGTGTCTGAGGCTGAATTTGAACTCAGGTCCTCCTCAGTTTATCTACTAATTACCTAGCTGCCCCCTAGCTGAGGACATCTTGAATTTAAGAACTTGGTGACACCCTGTCTAAAGGTGAATCAGTGCTTTTCTTTTAAGGAGGTTGGAGGGTGGATGAGAACAGGACCACCCTAAAAAAAGATTAAGTGACTGAAGAAACAGTACTATGTTTATAGCAGGAGGGGAAAAAAATCATATCTTGAAGAAAAACAACTTTGCAGGCACATGGAAGACAAAAACCTAATTCTTATAATTTTAAATGTGAAAAAATTAAACAATTTAATAAAACAAATTCAGAAGAGTATAGATTCAATCATTTGATCAGTATTTAAATGCTATGTGCCAGACAATGTTAAGTGCTACAGATACAAAAAGAGGCAAACAACAGTCTTGACTTAAATGGGGCTTACAATCCAACAGGAAAGACAAAATACAAACAGGTATATATAATGTAAGTTATATATAGGAAATGATTAGCTAGGGGAAAGCCACTGGAATTAATGGAGAATGGCGAAGGCTTCCTGTAGAAAGTGGAATTTTAATTAGGATAAAGGAAATAAAATCTTGTGGTCTGTTTTTTATTTTAAAAAAAAAAACAACAAAACAATCCATTAAAACTAAGACACACGCAAAATAAAACTTTGGGTAATGGGAAAAACAATTTACTAAGGATTAAGTGAATCCAGAAAAACTGGAATTGTTATTAAGCTGTCAGACAAAGCAAAAATATTAATAAAAAAATAAGCAAGCAAATTATATTATACTGAAAGGAATCACAGGCAACAAAATAACATCAGTAATAAACAAAAGCACCAAGGACCATAACATCT
Source organism: Myrmecobius fasciatus (assembly GCA_023553655.1). Classification (NCBI taxonomy): domain Eukaryota; kingdom Metazoa; phylum Chordata; class Mammalia; order Dasyuromorphia; family Myrmecobiidae; genus Myrmecobius; species Myrmecobius fasciatus. The sequence continues at coordinate 79,375 of JAJPUD010000865.1, forward strand.
GAATTCATAAAGGAAACATCTGAGGTTCAAGAAGACACAGTAATACCATAGTGGGTAGAGATGTAAGTGTATTCTCCCATCAGTTTTGTATAACTCCAAGAGAAAGATGAACAAAAGGGAAAATGTAGAATTGAACCAATTTCTGGAGAAACTAGAGTTAAAAGTCTCGTGATGTCTTCTAGATAGGACAGGAAAAGTGTGTGTGTGTGTGTGTGTGTGTGTGTGTGTGTGTGTGTGTGTGCGTGCGCGTGCGCATATATATATATATATGAAGTTTGTAATGACTTTTCAGGAAAAAAACTTTTTTTTTTTCACATTGTTAGAAATTTTCCCTTGTCTGTGTCCCAAAAAGATCATTAAGAAAAGGAAAAGAACCTGCTTGTGTAAAAATACTTATAGCAGCTCTTTTCATGTGGCAAAATATTGGAAGTTGAGGAAATGCCCATCTATTGGGGAATGGCTAAAAAAACTGGTATAAGAATGTAATGGAATACTATTGTACAATAAGAAATGCTGAACAGGCAGATTTCAGAAAAGCCTGGAAAGATTTGTAGGAAGGGATGCAAAGTGAGATGAGTAGAACCAGGAAAACTTTGCTCACATTATCAGTTACATTATGTGATGACTTCTCAGAAATGCAGTGATCTAAGACAAGTACAAAGGACTCATAAAGGAAAATGCTATCAGTGACCAGAAAAAGAACTAATGGACTTTGAAATGCAGATTGAAGCATTTTTTTTCACTTTTTATTCTTTCTGGTGTTTTTTTTCCCCTTCGATCTGTTTCTTCTTTCACAATTGTGACTAATATGGAAATTTGTTTTACATGATAGCACATGTATAAACTATTATCAAACTGTCTACCATCTTTGGAAGAGGGAATAAGAGGGAAGGAAGGAAGGAAGGAATGCAACCTGTATATAGATTGAAATAAAAGGTAACTTGGGGAAAAAAAATACTGTAATAACTTGGGGACCAAGAAAGAATTCAGTTAAGATATGAAGTTTGAACTAAATCTTTGAGGAATCTAGCAGTTCTCAGAAGTGAAAATAAGGAAATAATACATTCCAGGCATTGGGGATAACCTGAATTTTCACAGAACCATAAGGTGGGATGTCCAGTTGGAGAATATTGAATAGGCCAATTTAGCAGCATTGTACAATGTATGAAGGAGAGTAATATGAAATATTTAGGTAACAAACATCTATCATGGATAATCATAGATTTAGACTTGGAAAAGAACTTGGAGAAGATCAAGGCTAATATTTTATCCCCTCATTTTAAGGGGAAAAAAATAGGCCAGAGAAATTCAGGATTTGCCAAAGGTTCCACATAGATAGGATATAGCAGAAAGAGGCTTCACACCTAGGGCCTTTTACTCTAAATCTAATCTTCTTTCAATCACATGTTTACCTTTGGAAAATAGCATTATACCCATTATTACATCTTAAAGTATTAATGTTTTTCATAAATATCTTACAAATTTTATTAGCGTTATAATGATGTCATGGCAGTTAAGAGTAGAATGGATAAAAACAAATTCATTGCATTTCTCTGAAGACATTTGTGTTTTTGTGCAGAATATTCCCATTCTCTCCTTCCTCCCCTCATTAGACTGAGTAGGATACACCCCACATTTCTCATGGATTCTTTCCACCTTCCCCAACACCTTTCATTCACTGGCTGATCTCCCAGTTCCTCGATCCTCCACCGAATTTACTACTTGGTTTACAGTCTTCAACATTTGCCTTCTTACCTCAAACCTTCAGTGTATATATTGCTGTTCTCTGGCTTCCCAGGTCATCAAACTCCACAGCTCCATGATTCACACACTTTCCTTTTCTTTTATCCCCACATCAAGAAGGTCATATCCTTGATCTCATATCACTGACAACATGTAGCTCTTTCTGGTCACAGCTTCCTAGCACTTGCTAAATGTGTTCTGCTTTATTGTATCCGCTGGTTACTTTGCCCCTTTTTGCTTTCCCATTTCATCACCCCTTCTCTGGCATCACTTTTCTGTCTCTGCACTCTTGACTCTATAGTTGATCTAATATTGGCTTCTGCTTTTGAATGCTTTACCGATTCACCCTTATCCAACCATTGTGTCTCACATCTTACTAAAACCAACCCTGGGTTGCTGCTTTCTTTGCTCCTCATGAGCTTCTGAAATAGGTGTCACACAAATGCTGACTGAACTTAGTACAGATTTTTTTCTCTGATTTCAGCGGGACTCTGCTGCTGCATGGGTATTCATCTTACCTGACTTTCTTTTACTCCTCACTTAGATATTAGATATTCCAAATATATTTTTCTTTTCTTAACTACCTCCTCTCACATCCTGCTTTATTAAAAATTAATTAACAGGTATTTACTAAGTGCTTGCAAATTATCAGGCATTGTGCTGAGTCCTGGGAATACAAAGAAGAAACAAATGCAAAGGAAAAATAAGAGTCCATGAATCATGCCTTGCTTTCTTCTCTCTTATTTCTCACCTGAGAATCCCACTGCCTCATTCCCCTTCTTTCTCTCCTTGTGGCTAGCAAATGTGGCTCTTATCAAGGCTGATCCCTTACTTGTTCCCTTGTTTCCTCCATTCTCTATGAAGTTTGTTCCTTTGGTCCCATTCTCTCATTTTTAATCTCTTATCTCCTTATTCCTTCCTTGTGGCCTACGGATATGTACAAATCTTCTATCTTTATCAAACCAATCAAATAATCACTTGACATTCACATCTTCTCAAGCTAATATCTGGTGGCTATAAAAGGGGGGGGGGAGGAATCTATTCTTTGCCTATACTTCTTCACCTGACTTCAACTCCACCACTTGATTGAAACTGCCCAATCTCTTAGTTGCCAAATCAGTAGCCTATCTTCAGGTCTCATCATTCTTGATATGTCTAATTTTTGAAACTGCTAACTATCTTCTCCTGGATACTCTATTCCTGTTTTTTAAAAACTTGTTTTTACCCTATTCTTTTCCTACCTCTAATCTTTGTCAATTTTCTCTCCTGAATCATCCCTGGATCTTCTTTCAGGCTATCTGTAGGTGCCTCTCCCCTGTGGGCTCAGTCCAATATACTCTACTTTTCTCTCTAATCATTCTTATTAATCTCATCAATTCTCTTGGGTTCAATGATCTTTTACCAAATTTGTAGTTTCTGCCCTATTCTCCTAAATTTCAATTCTGTCAACCTGTCCAGTTGAAACTCTCCTTTCCTCTAAATCCATACTTCCAAAATTTTCTTCCTTGTTGAGGGTACCAGCATCTTTCTAGTCACACAGTTTCAAAGTCTCTTAAGTCATTCATGACTTTTCCCTTTCCCTCAACTGCTTATTCATTTAGTTGCTGGTCTTGTCAGCTCCACCTTTTTTTATCTTTTCTTCTCCCCCCCCCAAAAAAAAATCACTACATTAATTTAGAGTCCTTTTAACTTTCACATCTGGTCTTTTGCAGTAATTTCCTAATAGATTTCTTGTTTCTACTCTGTCTCATCTCTGATCCATAAAGCTGTCAAAATCTTTCAAATGCATAGGCATGACCACTGCTCAAGAATTATAAGTAGTTCCTTATTGCCTCTAGGATAAAATACAGTATAAACTTATCAGCTTGACATTTAAAATCTTTCACAGTCTGATTCCAAGCTGTCTTCCTAGACTTATTTAGTTATTCCCCTTTATGTGCTTTGTATGTTCCAGTCAGATAGATTGACTTAGTGTTTTTTGAACTTGTGGTTCTATTTTATGAGTCTGCATCTTCATATTTTTACATAGGTTATCCCTCATGTTGGTACATGTTTTTCCCTCATTTTACTTCAACCTCTTAGAATCTTTTGAATCCTTCAAGACTCAATACAAGTATTTGTGGGAAGCTTTTTCTGGTTCTTCTAGTTGTTTATTCTTTCTCCTGTCTCAAAATTATCTTGTCCTTTCTTATTTGTGTAAGTGTTATCTCTTCTATACCTGGAATACTTTTTAAAGATGAACTTTTATTTGATTCTCCATTCTTGAATATAGAAATCATGTAATATTTACTTATTTGAATTCTTTCCTATCAAATAAAGGGGGAAGAAATAGATAATTTAAAAATGTATAGAATAAAAATAATAGCTTATGATATTTCTTCACTTATTAAAATAAGTGTTTTTATGGAAAAAATAAAAATTTGTTTTTCAGGCTGCAGAAGATGTCAATGTTACCTTTGAAGACCAACAAAAGATTAACAAGTTTGCACGGAATACTAGTAGAATCACAGAACTGAAGGAAGAAATAGATGTTAAAAAGGTATTAGGAAAATATTAAGCTTCATAGTTAAAAGAAATGAATGTGATTTTAGTGATATATATATTTTTTTAATACTGTGAATTCAAAAACTAAATTAGAAATCTAGAGGAAATTATTGATATCTTGAGTAAAGTTTCACTTTTAAAATCATCTTTACAATTGATCATTTAGGATTTTATTTTCATATTTAACTTTTAATTACTTTTGGAGATGTCTCAAAATGAAAGTTACTTGCTACATGTATTTGTAATAGTTAATTTAAAAATTCTCCTTTTCAATTGCATTTTCTCTTGGCTTTATAGAAACAGCTTCAAAATTTAGAAGATGCTTGTGATGACATAATGATGATGGATGAAGATTCTTTAATGATTCCCTATCAAATTGGTGATGTTTTTATTAGCCACTCTCAAGATGAAACTCAAGAAATGTTGGAAGAAGCAAAGGTATGTTGGGAATATTTGTGTGTTTCTGTTTGTTTGCATTATAATTCTACATTATGTTTTATATCAAGGTCTTAGTTCTGAAAATGGTTATTATATTTTAACTTAGTTATCCAAATTGCTGTGCTATTCATTTACTTTTCATAAGTTTAATTTTAAGTCTTTTAAATATTTCTGGTATAATTTTTCAGAAATCACCTATGAAAAATTTTAATGGAGTTGCTACTAATCAGCTATTTTCTTCTTTTCCAGAAAAGTTTGCAAGATGAAATTGAAGCATTAGAATCCAGAGTTGAATCAATCCAACGAGTGTTAGCTGATTTGAAAGTTCAGTTATATGCAAAATTTGGGAGCAACATAAACCTTGAAGCAGATGACAGTTAAAAGTTTTCTAAATATAAATTTTTTATTTGTTTAATAAAATTGAATATTGGTAACAATGATTTCCATTCTTCATGTGATGTTGAAATCAAATCAACATTTTTTCTTTAAAAAATTTCAGTTTTTATTTAATGAAAACTTGCCTATTTTCACATGTCTTGCTTATTTATTTTATATTTTTTAAAGAAAAAGCAGTATATACATCTGTGTATTTTACATAATAATTTCAAGATTAGGGTCTTGTGTCCTGTTTATTAAAGCCAGTTAAGCAATCTTTGTATGCTTCTATATTATCATTTAGAATTTTTAAAAACATTTTCATTTACAGGGTTAATTACAATTGTATGACTTTATTTCTATTGCAAATGCTTTGTGTTGGTATCCCCACTATATAGGTAATGATAATGAAGAATGCATCTGATAAGAAACCAGTTGTAAAAAGTGGGGTTAATATGTATGGTTTCCAGTTGTATTAACTCTGCTTCCATCTCAATGAAAGCATTATCAAAAAGGTATGATCCATGCACTTACTCTGCTGTATTTATTTTACTACAGAAAATAATTTAATTTGGTGTCTTCTTTGAATAGGTACTATCTTTTAATAAAAGGATAAATAAAGTTAAGAGTAGACAGTAGTAATTACAGTGCAGATGAAAGGACTTTAAAATATAGGTTGTTGGGGCAGTGAGAGACCTTACAGATGATCTATCTGCTTCATTCCCTTCATTTTTGCAGATGAAGAAATGAAGGCTCAGAGAGGTTTAATGACCTACTAGCTTAGAAGCAAAGTTTACACACTAATAATAAGAATGTGTATTTGAATTCCTTTTAAACTCACTGTGTAAGATCTATATTACCATTCCAATATTTCTTACATGTTACATTTAGTATTTGATAAATGTTAATAATGAAATATATACATATATATATATGTATATATATATATGTGTATATATGTATACACACATATACATATATATGTTTAAAAGCCTGCTGGTATTTCCAAATAGAAATAAATTCATTTTTTAAGAACATCAAAAAGCACATTTTTTTTTTTTTCCTTTAGCTAATCAGAAAGGAACTCGGGTATTTTGATAATTTCATTTCACTAACTTTCCAGCAGATGGCAGTGACATGCCAAAGTATTAATTTAAATACTTTGATATATATTAGAATTATTTTCCATTAAATAGTCACTTGCTGCCAGTTTATTAAAAAAAAAAGTTTATAAAGCTAAAAATAGATGTGTTTTTGTTGTTACATTTAAAATTTTTTGGAGTCCAGACTGATGATTTCATTGGTATATGGAACTCCTAGTAAGAGAACTTTTCTTACAAATGGAGAACAGCAGTTGGTTTGCAATATTGCAGAGTTTCCTGGAGCACTGAAATGTTTAGTGATCTGCCCAGAGTCTCCCAGATTTTGTGCTCAAAAGGCAGCACTAGAGCCCAAGGCTTTGACTCAAAGCATTTTTATTACCATCAGGGCAAGCTGCCTCTTGAGGAGTTTAATGAAGATTTAGCAAATAAACCAAAAAAACTAACATTTGTTTGTAGTTTTCTTGAAACAGTTGAAAAACATACAAGTAGAAAAATATTCACAAAATAAAACTGCAATCTTTTGAAGGTAAAAGAAGCTATATAGCTACCAAAATAGCAATGGATGTCCTAAGGGTCAAAGATCTAACAACTAAATTGTGAAAAGTTTATGTTGAAATTTACCATTGTAGAAAGAAATAATTTGTCTATCTTGCTGTTTTGCAATTTTACAACCAAATTCTGGAAAAGTGAACAAATTAAGTTAATTTGTCAGTTTTTTTTCCTTGTGTGTATATCTATTGGTAGTTTTTTGTTTAGGGTTTTTTCCTCCCCTTTTTTTCAGGAAGATATCTATCAGTAGAACTGTCAACTTTCTCATTTAAGAAATTGTTTTTTATTAATAAAGCCCCATCTTTTTCATCACCTAGCCCAGATTTCAGCTCACTAGGACTCCTTCAGGTTTTAAGTTACCATTCCTTTTTCCTTGCTAGAATTGCCAATAATTTCAAGTGACATTATTACAGGATTTTTTTCATTTACCAATTTCTTAAGTTAAAGAGAATTTATTCTGAAGGACAACTGAGAAACGTGGAGTGAATGGGGTAAAAGAGCAGCAGGGTAAAAACTATATATATACATATACATACATACACACACACAACATCTATCATTTCGGCAAATCATATCTTAGGTAACCTATTTACTCTTTTGTAAAATGGAAGGTTTGCTCTAGGTGAGCTCTTAAGGTCCCTTCTAGCTCTGTTATATGATACTAAGCACTTTTTGTTCCAGACCTTTGATTTCATTTATGTAAGTAATTCCTGATACAGAAACTCTGTATGAAGCCCACTAATGAAGATCTTCACTTGGTCTTTACAGTCCTAGAGAGCTGCCTGGGTCATTGAGGAGTTAAGTGACTTGCCAAAACAGGCGATTTGTGCTTGAACCCATGTATTCCTAACTCCAGGGCCAGCCTGCTGCATTGCCTTCTTTGAACTCACCAGTTAAAAAATTCTAAATGAAACTCGGGGGTGTGTGTGTGTGTGTGTGTGTGTGTGTGTGTGTGTGTGTGTGTGTGTG